>WBNM01025594.1:0-10560 GCA_013399055.1 Ramphastos sulfuratus | reverse complement strand
CTGGAGGTGTTCAAGGCCAGGTTGGACGAGGCCTTGAGTAACCTGTGCTAGTGGGAGGTGTCCCTGCCTATGGCAGGGGGTTGGAAGTAGATGATCCTTGAGGTCTCCTTCCAACCTTACCATTCTATGATTCTATGATTCTATGATAGTATGCCCCTAACAAACATGTAGCTGCTTTAGAGAAATTTCTGACTCATGATGCTCTTCGAAACTGCCAAATTTGGTAATTATTATTTAAATGGGTTTATTTTTATCAAAGCTTCAAGAAGTTTGAAAACTAAGTATTCAAACATTTCATATAAGCAAAGTTATTTTAACGCAAAATAATGCTTCCTGATAGAAATAGTACCTTTATTGATAGACAAGTGGGGAGACAGGGAGAGAGAGAGGAAAAGGGAGAGAGAGGAACAATTGTCTAACAGAAATGCGTTAACTTAAAGCAGATGCAGAGTCTCTTGGTTTAGGTTTAAAAATTCCAAATCAAACGAACTGCAAAAACTCTCCAATGAAAGAGGAAAACAAAAGTATTGATTAAAACTGAAGTATGTAATGCATGAAGTCTGCTTGGTCGAAGGTTTTTTGTTTGTTTGCTTTTTGGTGTTTTGTTGTTGTTGTCTTCTCTCTTTGGTTTGTTTGTTTTGGTTTTTTTTTGTTTTGTTTTGTTTTTTTTTTTTAAATACAGTTATGGTCTTGAAAGCACAGACAGAATCGACACCATAAGAGTTTCAAAAGTCTGCCTGAACTTCAAAACAAAGTTATTCTGGCATCGGTATGTAGCTACTAGGAACCGCTTAGGAGTTATTTAGCTGCACTGACCAATATACCATAGTGCATAGTGCAAGTTGTGAAACAGTTCCAAATAGAGTTGAAATATAATTTCTGGCAAATGATTAGTAAAGGCCACTACTTTGATAACTTATTTCAACACAACTGCCAAACTCAAGATGGTCAACCCGTATTTCCCAATGACCTCTTTGAAGATTACATTTTGAATTTGCAATGGCACACTACTCGGAGCTTGTTTTGAATGCAAGTCAGTGTGGGAAGGAAGCAAGGAACTGTTTTTTCCTTTAGACATTTGAGTTGTAATATGAATCTCTACAGGACTGATACAATTATAATTAAGAACCACAGCTGTTTTGTCTGTTACCACAAACATGGCAAAATGATAGACAGGCATTTCAGGACTTCACCTATCCAAAAGTAAACTCAACTTTGGAGAACATGTTGCACACACATACACATCCTTGCTAGCCACACAAGACCACGCCACACCAAATGTCTCTAAACTAACTGGACTTGAACAATGTGGCCTAATATTCACTTCACATTTGAAGGTTTCACTTTTCTGCGTATGCATAATGAGCTGACCAACCAACCAGAAAGGACATCTTTTTCCATCTCCCTAGTCACTACGTCTTCAGTGTTCCTCCAGACCTAGAATTCTGAACTTTCAGATCTCACTTCAACAACCACAATCTGTTAAAAAGCAGTATCTGATGAAAATACATAGAAGTCAGTGATTGCATTATTTTGACAGATCTGCACTGCTCAGCTGAAACACAGTAAGTATCAGACCCAATAAAAAATTGTAGTAAATTCAGTAAGTCTGAGCAGGGAGATTAAGAGCCTTTTATCACACACCAAGGACTATTACATATAGTGGAGGGAAAAAAAAACCACCACCAACCAAACACACAACACAAAAACATCACACTGTACATGATAAGAGTTTAGTATTTTACAATGAAGTAGCAGGGCAATAAGTAAGATTGTAGCTCTGGACTTCAGGAAGGCTAACTTAGTCCCCTTCAAAGACCTGCTTCATGGAATCCCATGGACCGAAACTCTGGAAGGCAGGAGCCCAAGAGAGCTATCTAATATTGAAACTTCACTTCCTCCAAGTTCAAGATAGGTGCATTCCTCTGATTAAAAAAAACCAACCAAACAAACAAACAAAAAAAAAAACAAAAAAAAAACCCAAAACAAAAAAACATCAAGTAGAGGAGAAAAGACACCTGTGTGGATGAGCAAGGAAGAAAGAAATGTATAGTATGTGGAAAAAAGAACTGGTTCCTTGAAAGAATCTTAAGAATGTTGTCAGAGAAAGTAAGAATAGAGCAATGCAGGCCAAAGCCCTCTTAGAATTAAAATGTGCAAAGGAAATGAAAGAGAACAAGAAAGGCTTGTTCGTGGCAAAAGGAAGAAATGTGGGCACAGTGCCGAATGAGGTGGGAGCCCTGGTGACAGCAGATGCTGAGAAGGCAGTTACTGAATACCTTCTTTGCTTCAGTCTTTAACGCTAGAACTAGCCCTCAGGAATCCCAGAACTAAGGAGGTAGAAGTCTCATGGAAGGAAGACTGTCCACTGGTCAGTGACAATTGGATTCAAGATCATTTGGGCAAACTGAACAGGCCCCAAGGGGACACACCCACAAATGCTGAAGGAACTGGCTGATGTTTTTGCTCTACCTTTCTCCCTCGTTTTTGAAAGATCATGGAGAACGAGATAGTTGCCTGAGGACTGGAGGAAAGCCAATGTCACTCCATCAAAAAGGGCAAGAAGGAAGATCCAGCAAACAACAAAACAGTCAGCCTCACCGCCATCCCTGGAAAGGTGATGAAGCAGTTAATTCTGAAGGTCATCTCTAAGCACATGGAAGAAAGGAAGATTATCAGGAGCAGCCAGCATGGATTTACCAAAGGGAAATTATGTCTGACTAATCTGACAGCCTTCTGTGATGGTGCGACTGAATAGATGGATACAGGGAGAGCAGTGGAAGTTGTCGACCTTGACTTTAGCAAGGGTTTTGACAATTTTTCCCACAACATCATCATAAGCAAGCTCAAAAACTCTGGGTTAGAAGTGCAGCCAATGGGACAGATTGTGAATTTGCTAAATAATGGAGGTCAGAGGATTGTGATCAATGGCAGAGAGCCCAGCTGTAACTAGTGGTGTTCCGCAGGGGTCAGTACTGGGTCCAGTCTTACTCAACACCTTCATCAACAACCTGGATGAGCGTAAACAGTAGATAGATATTTTAAGACACAAGAAGACTGCAATGTCTCCAAATCTGCACCTTAAGTGACAGCTCAATGAGTAAGTGTCAGTGTAAAAGTTACTGAATGCAAGGGTTTAGGAATTTAAAGCACACGTTGACCCTTCTCATTTTAACTGACCATGATGCATTCCTGAAGAAGAATAAAAAGTCCTTAGAGAAGCTCAGCAAGGAGAAAATTTTTATCTGGAGACAAAGGTTCAAGTCTTGGCCACGGCTGAAAAATATAAAAGAATTTCTACATCTTCCTTTCAGGTTTTGCAAGGCTTTTGTTCACAAAAGGGAGTTGGGGAGAATGCTATTAGACTTGGCATCTCTAACGCTCTAGTACAGATCAAATTTTCTAGAGACTGGAAGCATAGGAACTCAGACATCTCATATCTAGAAAGGCTTCTTCTGGGGAAATTTAGCTGCCTCAGAAACTGATGGAACGGCAACATGGCAGGCTGTAAGCAATTCAGTAAGTTTCTTTTTTTGACACTGCTGTTAGACAGGTCTCACAGGAAAAGTGTTCTTTTTTAATCTGTGTTACTCAGGATCAAAGATTAACTAATTGGACATGTAGCAATAGCCTTGGTTGCAGTTGCCATGACATGGTGTGATTCAGGAATAGGATCCCTAGTGCACAAAGACATTCCAACTCCCTGTGGAAGAAAACAAGCAGGAATAACAAGATGCCATCTTGATTCAGTGAGCAATGTCTGACTAAGTCTAGGTACAAAAAAAAAAAAAAATCCCATGAGTTAGAAGTGGACTGTTTATTTCTGAAGCATCACCTAAGCACGCAGATAAGGAATTAGGAAGGCCAAGGTTTGAGCTATACAGGTGGCCAAGGTTTGAGGGACACAAAGGGCAGTGTGAAGGTGTTCAATTGGTAGGTCAACAGGAAAACAAAGACAAGCATGAGCTATGTTGTGACAAAGGGGAATATAAAAGCTAAAGGCAGACTTGATAACTTCTTTGCCTCAGGTTTTGGAGTCTTTTCAGCCTCCCAGGTCTTCATGCCTAGTAGTAAAACTTTGAGGAGAGAAACACTATCTAGTCAAGGAAGATCTAATCATAATTACTTAAAGCTGGACTTGTAAGCCTGTGAGACTGCACGGCTTGCGTGACGTGGTGCCGAAGAAGCTGTATGATGCTATAATGATGTTGCTTATTTATCTTTATAAACTATGCTAAGGAAGTAGGGGGTCACCCTGATGGTTGGAAAAAGGGAAAGGAGAATACTAAGAATAAATTTTTCCAACAGGCTGTGGAATCACCACCTCCAAAGCTCTTGAACAAATGAGGATGCACAGGGCTTTGTCAAAACTTCACAGCTGCCTCTGCTTTAAACTGAAGGTTAAACTAATGACCTCCAGAGGTTCCCTTTATACACAAATGCCTCCCAAGCATCCAGTCATGTCTGAGACGCATTGAAGACATTCTTGTTTGACACTGTAACAAGGTCTCCACAGTCTTCAAGATGATGTGGACATTAACAATACTGGGGGGGAAATATCCATCAGCAGTCAGAACAGGTTCAATGTAAATTTCAGAAGACAAAAACTGTAAGGTGTCCCTCCCTGCGGTGCACTCGCAAGGGTAGAAACCATCAGCATTTACAGCAAACCAGCACAATTATTTTCTGAAATATTTTAGTACTTTTACTGGAGCCCATTTTAGAAAGGTTTCTTTTTTTTAATAGTCTTCACCATCATCTGCAGGTAACAATCATCCTGAAATAGGGTATTAAAATGAAGATTTTTAATACCATAATCCAAAACTACACAGAATATCCTCACAACCCAGCTGCCAGCATCTGAGTTGATTCTTAAACTTTCATCCACTAACTGACTGGTCCCAATTAGTTTCTGTTTCAGAGACTTTTTTGACCGCTATGGCCCAACAAACTTATCAGATACACTGAACATCTGAGAAGAGGTACAAAATAGATAAAATAATTTTGCTTTCAGACGTATTAGCAACAGTTGAATTTCACTTTGAGGACTGACATTGCAAATGTGCATTTTTTTTCCCCTACGTTATAACTGCAGGAAGTGATTCTAAAACTAGAAAATTTATGATTTAAAGTTTTGAGTTTGTAGAGAGGCATCATTCGCACCAGCAATAATTACAACTTACTTATTTCCACCCTAGTCTATTATTGTCCCTGTTAAACTGTTCAGTAGACATGAATAATATGGCTTACTTTATGTTACAACATTTCAACATTTACTCTTAATATTTTGTGGATAAAATGGAAGTTTAAATAGTATCACTATATATATATATGTATGTGTGCGTGTATATATGTATGTGTATGTGTATATGTATATACATATATATGTCTATATATATGTGTGTATATATATTTATTTATTTTTAAAAATATATATCAAAAAAAGGTGACAGCATAATACTAAATTAAAGTTCTGAATATAATGTAAGCCATGTATAGCACCTGCTACACAGTTTGAGAATTAAAAAATATTCTCATTCAAATCTTGAGTACACAACTCTTTGCTAGCAGAGGCTTGGTTTATAGTTATTTTGGGGGGAGGAGTTGTTCAGGTTTGGGTGGAGTTTTCTTGTTGGGGAGGGCTTGGGGGTTGTTCTTTGTTTTTAAATTTTCACCTGCTTGTAGGAAGAATTTTATTAAACTGAGGAGAAAAGCCTATCACCATTACACCAAGTTCCCATCCTCAAAAACACAGATCAAACCTTTAAGTCATGTTTACTGTCTTAGATAATAAAAAATATCCATGCTTTGCTTAAAAAGACACTTTCAAGTATACAGACATAGCTATGACTCACCTTTTCTGAGCATATTCAAGACTCATCCCGCAATTCATGTAACAGAGAAAAACAGAAGTTCTTCACGTTCCACACTGTTACTCTGCTAGATGCTCAAACGTCATTGTTTACACATGTATTTCAGACAGACCAACAACAACTACAGCAAAGTACATTCACCAGATCAGCAGTAAAATATTAATTTACAGGCCCTGCTGCTAAACATCTGCGGTTTCTATCAATGTTTTTGGATGCAAGAAGGCTACCGGATACATTTGCACAAATCTGCCATGGACTGGCTAGATCAGATAGATTTGGGAACTATGCCTTGGCTACCAATAGGGAACGGAGAAATCTTCATCTGCCCTTTCAGTGTCCTCTCTGCCCACTTCTCTATGGAATTTCAGTATCTTGCCAACTCACTCAAATCCAGGCCAAAAGAGAAGGCAGAACTGAAAAAGAATGGAGTTGCACAAGCTGAAGAGACCAGAGAGTAGTAAAGACTGCTCACTCACATCCCTGCTTGGTCAGGATTACACCTACCTATTTTACTGAGCCCTAATTTGCTGACTTGAAAAAGAAAACAGCTGTTTAGCAAGTCATTATCTTTATTGGTGGTAAAGAAAGCACCTTAAAGGAAATCCAGTAGCACTGAAGTATAGACTGGTGTTCTAGAAGTGACACGACTAACAGCTGTGATAGGAGGATCCCTCAGCTTTGATCTCCATTCATAGACACTAAAATTTGTTCTTGCATATCAAATTTACATTCCTAAAACATTAAAGAAATTACACTATAGTGCAACTACATTTTAGAAATACAGAATCATCGAATCAACCAGGTTGGAAGAGACCTCCAAGTTCATCCAGCCCAACCTAGCACCCAGCCCTAGTCAATCAACCAGACCATGGCACTAAGTGCCCCATCCAGGATGTGCTTCAAGACCTCCTGGGACGGCAACTCCACCTCCCTGGGCAGGCCATTCCAATGCCAATCACTCTCTCTGGCAACAACTTCCTCCTAACATCCAGCCTGAACCTGCCCTGGCACAGCTTGAGGCTGTGTCTCCTTGTTGTGTTGCTGGTTGCCTGGCAGACGAGACCAACCCCACCTGGCTATGACCTCCNCCAACTGGATGTGGTACCATTCACTCTCTGGGTCCAGCCCTCCAGCCAGTTCTTGACCCATATCAGAGTGAATCTGTCCAAGCCAGGAGCTCCCAGCTTTGCCTGGAGCTTGTTGTGGCAGACTGTCAAAGGCTTTGCTGCAGTCCAGGCAGACTACATTCACAGCCTGCTCTGCACTCACCAGGAGGATAACCTGATCATAAAAGATCAGGTTGGTCAGGCAGGACCTGCCCTCCTAAACCCATGCTGGCTGGGCCTGATCCTTGGCCATCCTGTAGGTCCTGTGTGATGGCACTCAGGATAAGCTGTTCCATAACCTTGCCTGGCACTGAGGTCAGGCTGAAGGTCTGGAATTTCCTGGATCCTCCTTCCGGACCTTCTTGTGGATGGGCACCACGTTGGCAGCTTCCAGTCTTCAGGGACCTCTGCAGTGAGCCAGGACTGCTGATAAGTGATGGAGAGCAGCTTGGCCTGCTCATACACCAGCTCTGTTCTGGTTGCATGGAGTTGTGAGGATCCAAGTGGCTCAGCAGGTCCCTTACTGCTTCCTCCTGGATTACAGGGAGACCGTACTGGTCCCTGGCTCCATCTGTCAGTTCAGGAGGCCATTTGTCCTGGAGACAATCCGTATGTATGAGACAATCTGTATATGTATATCACATATTGACTAAGATGTGTTTTAAGGAGAACTTTGCCATTTTGATAACAAAAAGAAAATAACCTTCACAGGTCAGGCACATTCACTGAGTTACTACTCAATATTTATTTAAACAATATATTACAAAGTCCTACACAAAACCAGTTGGCATCAAACCTTGCCACACCTCCATATGAGCTTGAGAATGCAGCTCTTTGTAAGTCATTCACACTCAGAAAATTGCCGTAAAGTAGTTCATGCAAAGCTTCTCTGTCAAGCTTAAATGTCAAAGACTGCATGAAAAAAAGAGTTGACTTAGAAAGGGACACAGAATAAAGTACAGTTTCTAATGCTTGTACTTAAGCTAGCAATTTTTACTATAAAACTAGTGGTTCCCACGCATAATTGAGAGATCTGCAAATGCTACATAGCTTCGACATATCACAACTCTTTCAATAAACATGAATAAAATTTACTAAGCACACAACTGTGATTGTAATCCTCAGCTTAGCTTAACCACTAGTAGTACTCAAAGTGCAAATACACTACAAAAGCTGCCAAGGAGAGACTATGCTATTTAACACTGAAGAGGACTGTTTTCAGCACGACACAGAGCAAACAAGATACTGAAGTCAACACAAATTAGCTTAACAACACCAAGTTATAAATGAAATTGTAATAAAACTAAACCAAACCCACAAGCACTTTATTCATTTAGACAACCAAGCTTAAGACCATTAGTTTATATTCAAGACAAAGCTTACATGTGTTTTAACGTGTATTTTAATGCCAATGTTACTGATGAATAAAGACTATTACACCTTTCCCTCATGTCCCCAAGTTACAACACGGGAGACATATGCAAAGCATTGCAAACAAAAGATTTCAGTAAAACAGTACACGAACAAAATACCCAGCAATGCTTGCCAAAAATACTCAGCCTCTAGGCACAACCTACACGCTCTCAGAAACACTGACGTTTGTTGTTTGAATCCACTTACAAACTTACATATTCCAGCACTGCAAAGAGTTCTACAGCTCACTTCATCATCTTAATCTTCATGTAAGAATTAACTGAACTAAGAAACCATTTCAAATGTTTCACCTTGCAGTTTAAGTGTTAGGAGGAAATGGCAACAATTGCTGATTACCTAACTTCTGTACCACTTCTAAGGTATCTGTTAAAGACTTTCACCTTACACCTGTCTCTTCAACACACTCACACTATTTCAAAGAGCTACTCAGGAATGCTGCATATGAGAACTATTGATAAGTATAAAATTATGAGAAGGAATGACAGAACAAAAAAGAGTACAATATGCACAGTGGAAGCACAGTGGATTTTTGCACTGGAAGCATTGTTTTCCTGCTATGAATTAAGAAATAGTAAACAAATTAGTATTAGATTTCTCTTTTTGACTGTATAACCAAGTGTAAATCTCTACAAATATTCAAACCCAACCTTAAGTTCTACTCCTACACAGGAATAAGTTCATTTCAGAATATATTATTGTATGCAAGACTTCATTCTTGGTATTTCTCCCTACATATTTATTTTATGCAAATAAAGGTAGATGACAATGTTTGCAGTTAATTACTTTGTCCAACTGATCCAGAAATTCAGCTCTGGGTTACAGTTTGAGTTTACTCACCTCCTCCAACTTACTGTAAAACACTGCCAACTCCTTCCTCTTTGTGGCTTATCCACCTGTATAGGACAATGTCCTCTTTTAATCTACACTTCCTTTGACTGCTCACTAACTTATTTTTGTTTACAGCTTCCTGTGCATATAAAATGGTTCACTGACTGTAAAGGGACCCCAGGTGAGCTCACACTGAAGTCATCACTTGAAGGCGAGCTTTGACCAAAAAGGAGAGCCTTCTTGCATTGTCTTCTAGGGTGCAATAGGAAGAACTGAAATAACAGGAACAAAACAGTACCTGAGAGGACAAACCTAACAGCTCATCAGCTAAGAGACAATAGACAAATCTTGCTTCAAATATGGAAGTCTGAGTTTTCCAAGCACTACTTGCATAGTGAAGAACAAAAGTGAAGTGATCACTATGTCATTGTTTCTCCATACTACTCTCATTCAATACATCTGTTTGAGGGTAAGCTAACTCTGGTTTTCAGCATCCCCCAAAACCAGAAAGTTTTATTTCAAGACCATTTTAGTCACTGAAGTCAACTCAGACTTTCTCTTTTTCCTTCTTTACATTTGAGAAGTATTTTAGACTCATGTAGAAGTTAAGCTGAATAGTCAGAACTATGCCCAAGCTGAATTTTGACTCCATAGTTTGATGCTGGAAGCCATCCAATGTTATTTCACAAAGCACCATTTGAAAAGCAGATGTGTTATTTTTCACACTATAGCAGAATAATAAAAACAAGTACCACTTTTAATGAGTTGAAAAAAAAACCACAAAGAAACAACAAAAAACCCTCACACCACAACATAATAAACAGCAGAAACTGTATTTCCCTCTTTTTGTGTTATAAATTATCACTGTATCCTCCTTAACTCTGTGGAGTTAAATTTCTAGCCATTACTTCTGCTAACTCACCACACTAAAATGTGCAAAGCTGACAAGATAACAAGACCATTTGTTATCTTGGAGGAGATAGCATCTCCTTTATTTCAATTATTGAGATTGTTTTGCTACAAGTCAGATCTTCCAAAAGTTAGTATTATTTAGATGTCTGATCCCATGATTGGAACGTCGGGATAGATGGTTATAGACTCTTCAGGAAGGACAGGCAGGGGAGAAGGGGAGGAGGTGTTGCCCTCTACATCAAAGATAGACTAGACCTCACCAACAAGGAAGGGCTGGTGAGTGAAGTGAAGCTGAACGGTTGCCTTGGCTGCAGTGACTATGAAATGGTAGAGTTTAGGATCCTCAGGGCATCACGCAGGGCACGTAGCTCTGGACTTCCAGGGCACAGCTCTGGACTTCAGAAGGG
>WBNM01025592.1:13157-31127 GCA_013399055.1 Ramphastos sulfuratus | reverse complement strand
CATTCTATGATTCTATATACTAAGACATGCGGACGTGGTGCTTAGGGACATGGTTTAGTGGTGGTGGTTCAGTAGTAGTGGGATTCTGAGCTCTAAGTAAGCGGTTGGACTTGATCTCAAAAGGTCTCCTCCAACCTTGACGGTTCCATGATTCTACTTAAGTCTATAGGACTAAGAAAGAATAGTAGAGAGGAAAGGCTCAATCTAACATCTCACTGTACAATTCCAGAAGGAAAAGTATACTAAAAATCCATCTGAAAGAGGAAGGCGAGAAAACAAGAAAATAAAATCCTTAAATTGTGGTTGTGTAGATTCTCAGGACAATTATGAAGACTATGATTCAGCTCTTGTTTCAAGAATGACAAAAAACATTCTGGATTTTAAAATGTAATCTACAAAAACCCTAGGACACTTGACACCAGAATCCTCACAAACAACACTGAAGATAAAACAGACTGTCAAAACACACAGGTACTTCAGTGTCAAAGGATTCAAAGCATATCTATGGACTCAGTAGTTCCAAAGCAATGCTATAAAACAGCATTAAGCTAGGCCGTCAACTACCCAAATCCATTTTCGGAATCATTTTGTGAGCTGGTGTAAACTATGCCCAAAAGTTGCTTTTTTCTCTAACAAGACCAAGGAGAAGCATACAACTCTCTATACAACACAGTCTTTGCAGTCTTGTGCGTCTAAAGACAATAAACACACTTCTCTATTTTTGAAGCATGGAAAATGTGGGCAGAGGTTACACTGCTTAGGTACCCTTTAGGATAACAGTCAATCTTCCCCACTTTTTCCCAGTCATCTATTTCCAGAGCAGTCTTTCTCCTCGCAGGCTGCTCATTGTAGAATACAGTACACAAACACAGGCAAAATATTGATAACACCTAGAAATATTAGCCTTTGATGCTTGCTAACTCAACATAAATAAGGGCATCATGAGAAGTATAAGGAGCAAGCGTTGAGTACCACAAAACTTCAGTACCACAAATAGTAGTGTCCCCATTCTACACTATAAATTTAATCATTACTAATTTCCAGCTTTAAGGCCGCAATAGAACACACCAAAATGTTCTACGCAGTGGAACAATGCAATTTTAAAGTTTTAAATTTAAAGTTTTAAGTACATTTTGTAGAATACGAAGAAACCCAAAAGCTTTTAGGTTGGTAGAGCATAATTATTTAAGATAGGAATTTTAACAGCAATCTGACCTCTTACATTTTCAGGAAAACACCAACTCATCAGGCCTGCAAGACTTAGTCTACTAAATGCAATATTCTTTAAAGCTCCCTATCTACGCATCACTACCCTGCCAAACCCCACAATACCTGAATTTTACCTTTAAGTTTAACAGAATAGAACCCAACGGCCTCTCCTCCTTCCCACAAAATCTTAGCATAGGCATTGCTAGCATGGCAGAGAAATGGGATCTCATGTTGTTCCATTTCTCGTGTCCGGTAGATAATCCGATTGAGAACATAGAGAACAATCCTCTCTCCAACAGAGTTTACCTAAAGAAACAATGAATATTTCAGAGGAGTTGTCAAATTAATTAATATTCATACATCAGGGACCTTATTTTTCGGTTAAAACTGCTGCAGAATCAAAAGAAGCTGTAAGTGCTACGGCAGAATGAAGATCTGGAGTTGAGGACAATGAAATGCTTGGAAGCCATAGCAATAGGCTAAGTAAAGCACTACTACAGACAGATGATATTTCATTAATTCAGTGTTACTCCTAATCCAACGGGTAAAAGCTGAAAGGAGTGCTAGAAGAGGGGTAGTGGGAGGAAATTTTGGTTTTAACTCAAAACTATTTTGAGGTTTAAGAAACATTTGCCGAACAATAGCAATACACAAGCCTCAGACCTTCCAGCTAGCAGGTAAATTGGAGTCCTACAAAGGATTCCTTTGGAAAGGAGGTTGTAATGAGGATGGCGCTGGTCTCTTTTCCCATGTAACCAGCAATAGGACAAGAGAAAATGAATTTAAAGTTGTACCAGAGGAGGTTTAGATTGGACATTGTAAAAACATCTTTACTGGCAGAGTGGTGAGGCATTGGAACAGGTTGCCCTGGAGGTGTTCAAGAAGCATGCAGATGTGGCACTTTAGGATACAGTTTAGTGGTCATGGTACTGGGATTACTGTTGGACTTAATTCTGAAGGTCTTTCTAACCTCAATGCTGCTGTAATTCTATCACCCTCAGAGTAGCAGGACTTGTCATACTCAATCAGTGCTGACAGTTGCAGACAACAGGACAAGATGCTGTTAAAGAACCAGTTACAGCAGTTCCTGTGGCATGAAACAGGAAACCTGATATCCTTCTCTGTCCTACAGTGTTCCTATTATATACGGAATTTAAATTTACCACTATCCTAACCATTGTGAGTGAAGAATGAAAGAACCACACTCAAGAGTTGAAATTTTACAGATAGTTTCCAATGCCCAAAACTATCTTTCCTGATTTAATCATGATCACACCATTAAGAAACACATGGAAAATAAGGTTACATACCAAATTCCCTAAAAAACAAAACCCCAAAACCTACAAACCTACAAAGTGTCTAGTAGATGTAAATTACACTTGTGGAAAGGGACAGATTTCCCATTTTGGAAAACAACAAAATTCCATGCTTCACAGGTGCCAGTAACTGTAACAAAGGTCAATGACAAGCAACAGAAGTAGACATCACGCAACCCACTTTCTCAAGCCTCATGTATTGCTAGTGCAAACCACCAGCTCCAACTCACCTCTATCAAACAGGTTCTCAACAGTGTTTTTAGTTTACTAGCCTCCTGTTAAGATCAGTAACTAGTCCTATCCTACAATGCTCCACTCTGAGATGTGTCAATACAACTAGACATACAGCGTTCTAAAGAGCAAAGTGAAAAAACTAACATCTAAATAGTTTACATATGAAGCTACCATATGAGGGTCACTCTAGCTCTAGACACTATCTTCATAACCAGTTGTCTCATCTCCAGTATCTGTTCCCCTATTCCCATTGGTATTATCTTTGACTTGGAGACAACTAACTCACATCTGAAATGAAAACATGTAATGTCTCACAGAATAGCTATCTACCACTACTTACCATTATCTTGAAGGATAAGAATAATTGCTAAGTGAATGCTGGAGCACTTTACCTGACAAATCCCCTGCCTAGTAGGGACAGATGTTCTCACAATCTCATCAATTGACCACCACTGGTCAGCAAGATACAGGGCTGCAGCTTGAAAGAAACAAGTGGAGATAAGAAGTTAGTGATTCTTACCATTCCAAAAGAAACATTCACTAAAGCTGAAAAATCAACTAGGAACAACACTGTGGTAAACACATTAAGCATCTTCTAGTTGGTACTATGTTAAGGCAGCTCTTACTATCCTTGCACAACATGTGTTGTGCTATACACTCCATCATATGCAATGCTCCCTAGTCCAAAATTTGTTTGAAAGCTGAGAATTATAAGAATCAATGTGGATTTTTGCATGGCATGACATATGGGAACTGTTTCTCAGACACAAGTACTACCCTTAATCATTGTGCTCAAGCACACTCTTCCATTAATATCTGGGACTGCCAAAAGGAGTCTTAGTCATACATGTATTTCAGTTCTAGGTTGCTAATGGATATTGATATTGAACCTATGCAAGTTTCAGGGAGTCAGATAAATGTAAAAAGGCTGCTGTCCATGTGACTAGCAATGAGGCAGTATTTGATCTATGGGCAGTTGTGACAAACTTGGCATTAAATGGAAAAAGAGAAGGAAACATAGAACTCAAATGGAAGGAGAAAAGGTGGTGGGGAAAAATAAAAAAAATTCCCAAACAGTGATACGCCTTCTTATTCAGAGCTATGTTAAAATCTAAAGCTAATGACAAGCTTACACTTGATGGTCCTTATTAGCAGTGACTGATCAGCATCTAAATTCATGGGCAAATTAATAGATTCTATGAATGCTCAATAAATTCATTCTGGAGAGACATGTATATTAAGAGATAAGGAGATATACATCATACTTCAATTCAGACAAGCACCATATTATTTTGCTAGATAGCTTCCAAATTCAGTGGAACTGGTTCTTCTCTGATAAGCATGCAAAGCTCTCTCTCATGTATATGAATCCACACGAAAAACCGTATGAAAACACGAACACAGTGAACAAATGCGAGAGTTACACTAGCATGGAAAGAGCAAGGGCCTTTTTATACGCATTTGCTACATTAAAAACAGCAACACAGAAATTAAAATCTTAAAATGGAACCTGTGAGGGGGTCCTGTGGTGTAAATAAAGCAAGAACTTTGTATGTCTTATCTTCACCATAAAGAGGAACAAAGCTCACAGATGACAATTTAATAGGAATCTGAAACAAAAACGTACAATACTTTAGTCTTGCTAAAACAACATCAGCAGAGAATGTTTAGCAGGGTAAAGCAAGAATAACGTTGAAAACAGAGTACTTAAATGTAAGGACAAGAATTAGACCTTGTGTTCCTAGTGATAGACTACATTACAAAGAGCCCTAGCAGATTTAGCTTCAGTAATTTGTACAGCTCACTGCTGTAAGCAGTTTGAATTTAAGTGCGCAACTGAAGTAAGTTGCACAGAGAGGCAGCAGTACGTTCACTTTAACTGTCCCAGCCACCAAAGCCAATAGAAAAATTAAGCAGACGGTCAGGCACAAAGAGTGGCACAGCAAAATCAGGGCTCACGTTAACAGACAGCCATGTGCTGTGGTGGGAAGGCAGGATTCCAAAGGGTATTCTTCCCTTGAATAGCACACATTTTAGAAATGCCAAAGCTATGCACGGGGTTTCCCCTCAGGATCAGTCAAATCAATTCACCTTTCCAGAGTCGACTACCTTTGCAGAAATGCATTTTGAGATTAAAATTCACATTTTCAGTAATTAGTACATAAAAACTAGATGTTAATGCCACAAACAAGGATGTTAATACAAACAAGTATTTAGGCATACAGTACCCGCAAAAACACACAAAACTACTCAAGATTGCTTCTGCCAGGGAATCTTGAAGCAGTGGCCATTTATTCCCACAGAATGCCCTCAGTTCACTTACTTTTCATTAAAACATCATAGTTTTTTTGGGTATTAGTTCAAACAAACCAACACTGATAAAGTTATCACACACGGGTAAGTATTTTAAATGAAAGGGTCACAGTAAGCCTCTACGAGAGCTCCCAACAACTACAGAGAATTTTTATTGGGAAGAGCACAACTAGGCAAGCACAGTCAGCGAGGCTCCTGCAGAACACTGATGGTGACTGACACAAGTGGTGGAAGAGCCAATAAGGAGGATGTGCTACAGGATCTAGCACTAACACAAAGATGCTCTGGTTTGGGATGTGAAAGCTGGTGGCAGCCTTGGCTGCAATGACTATGAGATGCTGAAGTTCAGGATCCTGCATGGAAGAAGCAAGGCAGTAAATAAAGGAGGGAGTGAAATAAAGGAGGCAGGAAACCTGCATGGATGAGCATGGAGCTTCTGGCGGGGGGGAGGGGGGAAATCAAATGGAAGAAAGAAGTTTAGAAAATGTAGGAAAGGGGACTAGCTGCTACAAAGGAATACAGGAACACCACCACAGTATGTACGGATGCAACAGGAAAAGCCAAGGCCCTCTTGGTAGTAAATCTGGCAATGAATGCCAAGGACAACAAGAAGAGCTTCAAGTGCATTAGAGTCAAAAGGAAGGCAGGGAAAACATGGCCACACTGCTGAATGAGCTGTGCACCCTGGTAACAGAATACAGAGAAGGCGGAGTTACTAAATGCCACCTTTGTTTCAGTCTTCACTGCTATGGCCAGCACTCAGGAATCCCAGTCCCTAGATGTAAAAATTGAAGTCTGGAGAAAAGACGACTTACCCTTGGTTGAGGAGGGTTGGGTTATAGATCAAGGCAAAACTGGACAGCACGAACCCATGGGCTGTGATGGGATACAGCCACAAGTACTGACAGAGCTAGCCACAGTTATTGCTAAGCCACTAACGTTTTTGTAAAGTCATGGAGAACGGGAGAGGTGCCTGAGGACTGGTGAGAAACCACTGTCCCTTCAGTCTTCAAAAAGAGCAAGGAGAACTAAGGAAACTACAGGACAAATAGCCTCATGGCACATNCTTGGCTGCAATGACTATGAGATGCTGAAGTTCAGGATCCTGCATGGAAGAAGCAAGGCAGTAAATAAAGGAGGGAGTGAAATAAAGGAGGCAGGAAACCTGCATGGATGAGCATGGAGCTTCTGGCGGGGGGGAGGGGGGAAATCAAATGGAAGAAAGAAGTTTAGAAAATGTAGGAAAGGGGACTAGCTGCTACAAAGGAATACAGGAACACCACCACAGTATGTACGGATGCAACAGGAAAAGCCAAGGCCCTCTTGGTAGTAAATCTGGCAATGAATGCCAAGGACAACAAGAAGAGCTTCAAGTGCATTAGAGTCAAAAGGAAGGCAGGGAAAACATGGCCACACTGCTGAATGAGCTGTGCACCCTGGTAACAGAATACAGAGAAGGCGGAGTTACTAAATGCCACCTTTGTTTCAGTCTTCACTGCTATGGCCAGCACTCAGGAATCCCAGTCCCTAGATGTAAAAATTGAAGTCTGGAGAAAAGACGACTTACCCTTGGTTGAGGAGGGTTGGGTTATAGATCAAGGCAAAACTGGACAGCACGAACCCATGGGCTGTGATGGGATACAGCCACAAGTACTGACAGAGCTAGCCACAGTTATTGCTAAGCCACTAACGTTTTTGTAAAGTCATGGAGAACGGGAGAGGTGCCTGAGGACTGGTGAGAAACCACTGTCCCTTCAGTCTTCAAAAAGAGCAAGGAGAACTAAGGAAACTACAGGACAAATAGCCTCATGGCACATCTCATTCTGGAGCTCATCTCTAAGCATGTGAGGGAAAAAAGAAGGTTATAAGGAGTATTAAACATGGATTCACAACGGGGGAAATCATGTTTGACCAATCTGATAGCCATGTATGATGATGATTAGCTGGGTAAGTGAGGGGAGTGCAGCAGATGTCTGCTTGGACTTGAGCAAGGTTTCTGATGCTCTTTCATAACATTCTCATAGGTAAGTTTATGAACTGTGGATTAGACAAGTAGCCAGCGAGGTGCGGTTGAGAACTGGCTCAGAATTGTGAACAGCACTGCAAGGTTTTGNCAGGAAAAGCCAAGGCCCTCTTGGTAGTAAATCTGGCAATGAATGCCAAGGACAACAAGAAGAGCTTCAAGTGCATTAGAGTCAAAAGGAAGGCAGGGAAAACATGGCCACACTGCTGAATGAGCTGTGCACCCTGGTAACAGAATACAGAGAAGGCGGAGTTACTAAATGCCACCTTTGTTTCAGTCTTCACTGCTATGGCCAGCACTCAGGAATCCCAGTCCCTAGATGTAAAAATTGAAGTCTGGAGAAAAGACGACTTACCCTTGGTTGAGGAGGGTTGGGTTATAGATCAAGGCAAAACTGGACAGCACGAACCCATGGGCTGTGATGGGATACAGCCACAAGTACTGACAGAGCTAGCCACAGTTATTGCTAAGCCACTAACGTTTTTGTAAAGTCATGGAGAACGGGAGAGGTGCCTGAGGACTGGTGAGAAACCACTGTCCCTTCAGTCTTCAAAAAGAGCAAGGAGAACTAAGGAAACTACAGGACAAATAGCCTCATGGCACATCTCATTCTGGAGCTCATCTCTAAGCATGTGAGGGAAAAAAGAAGGTTATAAGGAGTATTAAACATGGATTCACAACGGGGGAAATCATGTTTGACCAATCTGATAGCCATGTATGATGATGATTAGCTGGGTAAGTGAGGGGAGTGCAGCAGATGTCTGCTTGGACTTGAGCAAGGTTTCTGATGCTCTTTCATAACATTCTCATAGGTAAGTTTATGAACTGTGGATTAGACAAGTAGCCAGCGAGGTGCGGTTGAGAACTGGCTCAGAATTGTGAACAGCACTGCAAGGTTTTGTTGGAGACCTGTAGCTAGTAGTGTTCCACAGGGGTCAGTACTGGGTCCAGTCTTGTTCAACATTTTAAATTAACAGTGAAGCAACAGCGTATACATTCGGCAAGTTTGCTGATGATATGAAAGTGGGAGAAGTGGTTGATATGGTCATNGTTACTAAATGCCACCTTTGTTTCAGTCTTCACTGCTATGGCCAGCACTCAGGAATCCCAGTCCCTAGATGTAAAAATTGAAGTCTGGAGAAAAGACGACTTACCCTTGGTTGAGGAGGGTTGGGTTATAGATCAAGGCAAAACTGGACAGCACGAACCCATGGGCTGTGATGGGATACAGCCACAAGTACTGACAGAGCTAGCCACAGTTATTGCTAAGCCACTAACGTTTTTGTAAAGTCATGGAGAACGGGAGAGGTGCCTGAGGACTGGTGAGAAACCACTGTCCCTTCAGTCTTCAAAAAGAGCAAGGAGAACTAAGGAAACTACAGGACAAATAGCCTCATGGCACATCTCATTCTGGAGCTCATCTCTAAGCATGTGAGGGAAAAAAGAAGGTTATAAGGAGTATTAAACATGGATTCACAACGGGGGAAATCATGTTTGACCAATCTGATAGCCATGTATGATGATGATTAGCTGGGTAAGTGAGGGGAGTGCAGCAGATGTCTGCTTGGACTTGAGCAAGGTTTCTGATGCTCTTTCATAACATTCTCATAGGTAAGTTTATGAACTGTGGATTAGACAAGTAGCCAGCGAGGTGCGGTTGAGAACTGGCTCAGAATTGTGAACAGCACTGCAAGGTTTTGTTGGAGACCTGTAGCTAGTAGTGTTCCACAGGGGTCAGTACTGGGTCCAGTCTTGTTCAACATTTTAAATTAACAGTGAAGCAACAGCGTATACATTCGGCAAGTTTGCTGATGATATGAAAGTGGGAGAAGTGGTTGATATGGTCATAAGACTGTGCTGCCATTCAGCAAGACAGACAAGCTGGAGAACTGGGTGGAGGTGAACCTAACAAAATTCAGCAACAGCAAGTGTATGGTCTTATTTCTCAGGAGGAATAACCCCCTGAAGCAGTAAGGGTTAGGAGCTGACCTGTCAGAAAGTGGCTCTGAAGATAAGGACCAGGGAATCCCANTGGAGAACGGGAGAGGTGCCTGAGGACTGGTGAGAAACCACTGTCCCTTCAGTCTTCAAAAAGAGCAAGGAGAACTAAGGAAACTACAGGACAAATAGCCTCATGGCACATCTCATTCTGGAGCTCATCTCTAAGCATGTGAGGGAAAAAAGAAGGTTATAAGGAGTATTAAACATGGATTCACAACGGGGGAAATCATGTTTGACCAATCTGATAGCCATGTATGATGATGATTAGCTGGGTAAGTGAGGGGAGTGCAGCAGATGTCTGCTTGGACTTGAGCAAGGTTTCTGATGCTCTTTCATAACATTCTCATAGGTAAGTTTATGAACTGTGGATTAGACAAGTAGCCAGCGAGGTGCGGTTGAGAACTGGCTCAGAATTGTGAACAGCACTGCAAGGTTTTGTTGGAGACCTGTAGCTAGTAGTGTTCCACAGGGGTCAGTACTGGGTCCAGTCTTGTTCAACATTTTAAATTAACAGTGAAGCAACAGCGTATACATTCGGCAAGTTTGCTGATGATATGAAAGTGGGAGAAGTGGTTGATATGGTCATAAGACTGTGCTGCCATTCAGCAAGACAGACAAGCTGGAGAACTGGGTGGAGGTGAACCTAACAAAATTCAGCAACAGCAAGTGTATGGTCTTATTTCTCAGGAGGAATAACCCCCTGAAGCAGTAAGGGTTAGGAGCTGACCTGTCAGAAAGTGGCTCTGAAGATAAGGACCAGGGAATCCCAGTGGATAACAAGTTCACCATGAGCCAGCAGTGTGCCCTCATGATCAAGAAGGGCAATGGTATCCTGGGTGCATTAAGAATGTGGCCAGCAGATCAAGGGAGTTTCTTCCTCTCTTCTCTGCCCTAGTAAAGCTCCATTTGGAGTAATGTGTCTGGTTCTGGACTCACCAGCTCAAGAGACAAGGAACTACTGGACATAGCCTAGTGGAGAACTACAAATGAGAGGAAACTGGAGCACCTCTCATGAGGAAAGGCTGAGACCTGGAGTAGACTGAAATGGCATCTTTTCAATGCTTATAAATACATCAAAGACAGGTGTCAAGAGGCTGGAACCAGATTCTTTTCAGTGGTGCCCAGTAACAGGACAGAACACACAGGAGTTTTCAGCTGAACATGATGTACAACCTCCTTACTGTAAAGGTGACAGCACTAGAACAAACTGCTGAGAAAGATTGTGAAGTCTCTTCTGGACACTTAAAAACCTGCCTGGACATTCATTCATACCTGCTCTGTGCAAACCTCTTTTAGCAACAGGGTTGGACTAGATAACTCCCAGACCTTCCCTTCAACGCTAACATGCCAGTATTTCAGAAAATAATCACTTCCAAAATTAGTGACATTTGGTCAAGAATTGAATTCAACAATGAAGTACACAGGACTAAGATACAAAAATAGCCAGTGAGCTTCAGTAAATCACCTCTTAGTTATCATAGATTTGTGACTGATTGAGTTAGCCTTAGGAAAGAGTTGGACAGGTTTTTTTTTTTAAAAAAAAACTACTTAATATACAGATGCAGAAAGTAGTCACTGATACCCAGATATAAAGTCAATTATATATAAAAAAAAAGGTAGACCTTAACACAAATAGAAATTCAGGAGATATAAAAGCTTTGCTAAAATAATTATGCAATTCAGTACTTATGGACTGGATATTACAAGTCTTAAATCTACAAGTATATCACAAATAGTGGGATTAAAGAATTTGCTGGATCTTACTTGAGTTTGGTCTGGCAGGGGGAAGAATTCAGGATTGTCTGGGTTTCCACGCTCAAGTTCAGCCACACAGCTCCATCCTGACATCTCCACATCTTCATGAGTGCAGTCGTTCAATATATCCACAGGGAATGACATCCTCTTGAAAAAAATCAGTAACGTTATTACTGTAGGTAGTTTGATAAACATGATGCAGTTTCACACATTCCTACTAATCATCTAACTAAGACTGCTGAACACCCACTCTCTGCTGCTCTCTAGAGCTCTCCAAGCCAGAAAGAAATGATCCAGATGTTTAATTAGGATGGCGCCTACTAACACCCAAGTCTGTAAAACAATACACAAACCCAGTCTGTGCTAAGATGCAAAAAAATGATGGGTTTAGCATATAGGTCCCCTAGATCCAAACATGGCATATTAGGAATATACAAGCCCTGAGCTTGCAGCACATGACCACATGCTGTCTTGAGGTAACATGCTCAGTTATCTCCCTCCCAGTCATGTCTGGGAATAGATTAAGCAGTAAGTGCCCGGTCAAGTAAAAACTAAGCAGCCCAAATGATTCTGGAGACTTTGAACCTGAATCTCTGATGAAACCAAACAGAACTTCTCTCAACAGCCGGACACTTACTGGCTGTTTCCAAAAGAGGTTCACCTGTGAACAGGAGATTCTCCAAGCCAGTTAAAAACAAGAGCTCCTGGAATACACTACAGTGATACTTCAAAAGAGAAGACAAGACAAACTAAAGCATGTAAGACCAACAACAGTAGCACTAGCACCTTTAAAGCTCTTATAGGTACAAATCTTCATTGTCAAAGTAGTGTGAAATTAAGATGAACAAGAGCTCCTGGAATACACTGTGTACTCTTCACCTAAGTTTGATAAAACAAATTATAGACAGAAACAGACTTGTAAACTCCTTTAACTCAATCTCACAAGCATTAACTACAAGTTCATGAGAACCTGTTCTAAAAGAACACAGGGAATGCTTCATCTGTCACACCTCCCAGGAGCACACCCAGCCTTAAAAATCAAAGTTTCTCATAGGGGATTTACAATTCCTAGTCTTCACTGTGGAGTGCTTTTTAAAAAAAGTTTACATCCTAGTCTTCCATGATTTCCTTCACTTCTAGTGCCTTTCCTTTAATCATTCAGAGTCCTACTGACACAATTTTTTAAAAAGAGCTTTGTTTTGAATCATCCAGTAGCAAAGTCTGCATTTGAAAAGCTTTAACAGCAAGAATACACTACTATTCACTTGCCTGACTAGATGAGGGGCTTTTTGATAAAGAATTTTATTTAGATGAGGCATTTTATTTCTACAAAAGGGATTTTTTTTCCATTAAAAGCTGAAGAACAAACTTGGACACAACTTCATTGTCATTTACAACTGCTGAACACAATTTTAAACTGCTGATGACAACACTGATGTTTTTTGTGAATACTACTGTTTAGACATACACATACATTCCCCACAGCCATTTCCTTTTAATTTCAGCTCA
The DNA here is from genome assembly GCA_013399055.1 of Ramphastos sulfuratus. Taxonomy (NCBI): domain Eukaryota; kingdom Metazoa; phylum Chordata; class Aves; order Piciformes; family Ramphastidae; genus Ramphastos; species Ramphastos sulfuratus. Next base: position 18,767 of record WBNM01025592.1, on the reverse strand, counting down.
ACTCTTACCCTTAGCCATTATTTGGATTGTCTCTTGCCTTCCCTTTCAGTCTCTCACATTCTGCTCATGTGCTTAGCTGCATCTCTTAATTCTCCACCTGTTTGTTCCCACCTTTTGGGGTGCTGCCCTTGCTAAAAGGGCAGAAGCAGGCAAGAGAAACCTTACACCAGCCAACAGAGTTTGCTACTCCTGTTCAAAAGAAGGGCTTTCAAGAGCCAAAAGGTGAGGCAAGCATGCTTTTCAATGCCACAGCAATAAACATCAGCACACAGCAGCCAGAAGAGCTGCTACCAGAGAAGCAAACCATCCAATAGTGGTCTCCTCACCTCTAGCAGGTTACAGTTTACCCATCTATATTGCAGTTCTGAAATAGTCTGTTGTTGTAAGACAAAAATGATGAGAGCATCAATGTGAGATTACATGTCACTGCTTCCATAAGAGTAAGAGACTTTAGCACACAGTTAACTGCAATAGGCCAGGTAAATTCTGTTTAAAGGAATACAGACACATGAAAACCACCAAATATAAAAATTTTTAGAAAGCTCGCAGAAAGGGGCAACTTCCTTCTACTATTAAAGAAATACTTAAGTGCTTGGAGAACTCTGACAGTAAGAAACAAATGGAGCTGAGTTTTCATTATTACATGACAAACAAGATGCAAGCTATAAATGAAAGCCTCTAGGTAATAATTCCTGACATTTTTTAAGAATAATAATGCAGGCCCAAAGTAGAAAACATGCAATAAGAATTCAGTAGATTATCTAAGTTCCAGCCGCTACAAAAACAACCACCTCTTTTTCTGCTTAATAATAAATTCATTGGATTACCCTGAAAATAATTTTAAGAAATCCTTTGTTTAGCTGCTAGCACTTTCACTTAGCATACTTTGATTTTATCTACCCCCAACTTAGTCACTTTTGACTTTATCTTATATTATTTACAAAAAATGTTTTGCAGAAAAAGCCCAACACACGGCAATCTTTAAGACTGAACTAAAGGAAAAGTACTTAGTATTCCTGCAAAACAACCACCTATCATTTGTATCATGCAGTAGATTAATTATGTTTCAGAGCTTGTAGCTTTACACCCCTGATACAATTCAGTGTTGAAGAGATCAGAAATACTTAACATAAATCCACTAGACTCCTGAAGAAATCAGTAACTATACAGAAAGTTATCAAGTATTAAACAAGTGATGAAAGTAGACAGTCTTATGCGAATCAACAGTAGAACAGAGAACTAGTTTAACAGCTCAAAATGTAAACATCTTCATTTTGAATGGCAAAATAATCTATTGAAGACAAACAAAATGGCTTCCAATAGTAATAAATTAATATACTTCTCCTAACACAAGTTTATCAGTGTCTAAATTAAAAAAAATGCAGATGGCCCCACATCTAGCCAGTCTCAATGCAAGAGAAATTGCAGATAACTAGCCTTTCAGTTTTGACAGTGTTAACACATTTCTCTCCGCAGAAGCAGCAGCACAGCACAGGTCCCTGCCACACAGTCCCTCATGCTCTTTTTTTGTTGATCTAAGCCTCTGTCGGGGAGGGGGTAATTAGGTACTGCGAGACGATNGCGGAAGACACGCACCCCGTGTTCCCTGCTCCTTTTATTAACACAGCCCAAAGATCAATTGGACCTGTGGACACGAGATAGCCAATCAAATGGCAGTTAGCCAAGATTTGGCCATATTGGGTGAAGCCATAGGCTTGCTTTATCCTTTTTGGGCAGATCACGGGCCCTGCACAAGGCAATCATGTGCCCCCTATTTACCACAGGTGATGGACAGACCCCAGACTTAGTGGCGCCAGGTCCTTTGTCCCCTTTCCCGCGGTTGCTCTCTCCCCAAAACAGAAGGAGAGAGATCAGAAAAACATGTCTGCATAAGCCAGGACATGTACAAGCCCAAGAGGCCTGTTTAGGCCTACCACGACAGCCTCCATGTGCTGCCTAACTGTAAAGCTGTCAGGTCAAATCCTTGTCATGCACTGCAGCATTGCCCTGCTCACGGAGTGCCACTCCAGTTGGTTAGCAGAGTCTGGTTGACTCTAGTCTTAAGCAACCAAACTCATCACAACCACTTGTACAAAAGGCATACTAGAAGCGTGTGTTTGAAGGGATGCATCAAGATTTTCTCTAAATAAGGAATTTAGGCTTTTCATGTTTCAAGTGAAACAAAATAAATCTTACACTCTTCATAACCATTAATTTCACAGAACAGTATCAGCAATCATTTGTAATAAATTCACATTGCTTTAACATGGAATAGTATGATCTTCCCCTTTGCCAACATTATGCAAGCTACTAAGCAAGAAATAACACATTCTTTTTCAAGAACAGCTGCAATACTAGAGGGTAACAGAAATCAATTCAAGGAACATCAACAAAAAAACATTTATCAGGATGAGTGAACACCTTCTCATACAACTGAGGCACTTCCTCATTCACAAATCTTTATTAGTCTAAGAACTAAGATTTTTTAAAATGTAGAATAAGTGGATGATGTTGAAAATTGATTTAACTATAAATGATAGCTGTAGCTGCAACTCAGATGTGAATGAAGAAGAGACGCACAGAACACGCAGCTTTCAGCTCACAAACTTCATCAGAAATTTAGGTATCTGTTCATCCCCTTGGAGATCCTCAATACCAAATGCCACGAAATAGCAGAAAGATAAGAAACAATAGAGCTTTTGACTTATAACATGTCAGAGGGCTTAAATACAGCTTAAAACCAGTTTTTGATGACTTTATCTTAAGGGAACTTAAGCCTAAGTGGCTAGGCTGCCAGCCAAGGATTTAGAGGAATCGGGATGAATTTCCAGCTCGAGCACAGACACGTTACTTGATCTGCCTGAACTCCTCACGCACAAAACACAAGTCAATATCTCAGTGAGACCCATATGAGAAATAATTCACTAAGATCATGAGATACTTACTTGTCAAGCTTTGATATAATTCATATTCAAGTACTGAAGTAAAAAACTACTTACACAGCACAATTTAAATGCACAACACATTTTACTTAAAAATATCAATACACCAAGGAGTTTTCAGCATAAAATAACTGGGACAAATAAACACGTCTAGTATATGTATGTGAAAAACTAAATCAACAGCTAGACGGCCAGCTGAATAACCTTTCAATTTAAATTTGCATTTACAGTAAGTAATTTTAATTAGGGTTTGTAGTTAGTTTGTTTTGGCTTGATTTGGTTGGGTTTTTTTACCCTTAAAATTGGCAGTTTAAACAACAGACACTGGAGTGCTCAAGATGTAAGAACTTTTCTTTTAAATCAGAAATAATGCTGTCTGCAGAATGTATCAGATCCAGTCTTGTGATGAAGTATTGGCCTGCTTGGACAACAATTAAACTGCAGCAGTGCTCTACCTAAACTTTAATCTATTTAAGAAAGTGCCGTCACAGAACTCCGTGGACTGCCATGAATTTCTTTTGAATCAGACACCTTGAACCTCATTCTATCTTAAAAATAATACTACTGTAATTTCTCAGACCAGCAAATAGTCACACCTGGAATAGCAGCATGAGAGGAGTGTATCACCATATATACACTGGCTGCTGATGTTCCAGAAAAAACCAAGTTGGATCCACTGAAGTCCCAAGTCACAACCTGGAATCAGATCTGACCATGCACCAAAACAGTAAGTACCTTCTCAGTCTAAACAGCAATATAATTTCCTTTTTGCTATATTAGTTTCTTGCCTTGCAACATCACATTGCTGGTTTGGTGAAAGCTAAGAAACTACATCAGTTAACAGAAAAAAATTTTTAAAGTAGTATTTTCACTCCTCTAGCTTCACCTGCAAAAAAAGAAAGCATCATATCTGACATTTCTAATGTTCTGACATTGCTAATATTCTACTAATATTAAAAGTTACATAAGTATTTCTTTGCTTAAACTGCCAGCTGTCACATACACAAAACATTTTGATTGCTTTTGTTTCTTCTTTATTCAACATAAAATACTTTAAATTTGGAGCGGTTGTTAAATGTTTTCTCTTGATTCCAAGAAACATCTGTTATCCAAACATATCCTGAAACATTTTTTAATAAGCACAAAGATCGTTCATCCTTTTCCAATATATACAGTCAATTTTAGACCTATGATAAAAATAATCAATCATTTAATTATGCATAGAGTGCACTTATCTAGTTTATTACTCTTGAAGTAGAGAAAACCTGTCCTGTAATTATCAATTTAGACCACTGTATCAATTTAGACTACTGTGGCAAAGCTTTTGTGCCTTATAGCCATTTATTTTTCAATTGTTCATTTTAGTTTGTAATTTATGTCAACTGTGGAAAGAGAACTACATCTTAGGAAATTTTTTTAAACACTGCAGTATATCTTTGGATTTCTGGAAAACCACACAGACTTGAAGAAGTAGCAGTAATACACTATTTGATCTACTACATTTCAGACAACTCAAACTTTCCTCATTCAAATAACTGTATATTTAAAAGTACATTTTCTAGGGTTGTTTTTAAAAAAAAAAAAGTATATTCTTAAGTGATCTTCAAACTATTATCTACATTACAGTATTAAATCATACAAACACTCCTTCCTGTAGTGTGTGGTTTTTTTCATGTTTTTAGAGAACATAGAAACATCTATCTTCAACACAAATTCTTGCCAACTCATAAATTTGTTCTAGTTTAGAATATTAGGGTTTTTTTTCTAAAAGGAAAGAGAAGTCTTTTTGTTCCTGGAGGGTGGGTGGTTGCAAGGATGGGCAGTGAGGTGTTTGGTTTGGGTTGGTTGGTTGGGTTTGGTTTTTTGTGGAGTTGATTAAAAAAAAAAAAAAACAACCCCCTAAACACCCACGACAAACCTCCAAACACCAAATAACATACATATCATAAATATCATCAACACATACTATACAAAACCTCAAACAGAAAGTTCTTAAGGGAACAGTGAATAGTGATCTAGAAATCATTGTCAACAGCCACCAAAAGCTGTGGATTAATATGTCAACTGTATTAATGGTAATCTGCTTGAAGCGGCTTATGCAGCTCTGGTTTCCTATCAGAGACACAAATCAAAACTGTTGATTTGAATATAAATAAACAAAACAAAAATAAGCAGTCTTTCCCATTCATTAATTAGCCACCACAGTTTAATTCTCCTGCATAACACGATTACAAAATCTACATAAACAATCCAGTTCTGATATAAAATAATTGCAGTAGAGATCAGCAAGAATTATGGTTGAAATATCCCTGACAAAAAAGGACCACCACATTAACGCAAAAGTGATATTTTTAAATTTAAAATAATGGAAGTTTAATAAATTTAATATATATTTTGCAGAATAACACAGTCCTATAAGTAGTGTCCAAGTTTATTCTACAATTAAATCTACTCAGAATGTAATAATAAAAAAAACAAACCAAATATTGGGTAGTTCTAAAAGACTAAGCTGAACCAAAACACGCTAATGTAAAATTTAGATACTCTGGAAGTATAAGCAGTAACATAGAATGGTTTAGGTTGGAAGGGACCTCAAAGATCATTTAGTTCCAACCCCCTGCCATAGGCAGGGACACCTCCCACTAGTACAGGTCACTCAAGGTCTCAT
>WBNM01025591.1:0-37728 GCA_013399055.1 Ramphastos sulfuratus | reverse complement strand
AATATTTGTAAATATGTTGTGTACATATAATTGTAAATTTTGCCATGCTGTAAATATAGCTTCATCTTACATCCAAGCCTTCTGACCTAGTCTGGTAAATTTCAGTAGTCAGAGGGGAAAAGTTCCTAACCCACCACAGGGACTGACTTCTAACTTTGCAAAATAATTCTCTTGTAAGCACTGGGAAATTGCCCAGTATAGGGTTACAAAAGTATTGTTACCATTTTCTTGCATACTTTTAAATGGTAGCTTCCTGAACAGGTTGGGTGGTTAAGGTCATAAGGGACCATTAACTATGTTTGACCTTACATATAGTATCATGGAATCATTTAGTTTGGGAAAGACCTTCAAGAGCATTGAGTCCACAATCTCTCACATCAAGTCTTAAGCGCTACTAGAAATGTTGTAAAAAAATGTAAGCATCATGAAACTGATTCTCTGAAAAATACAGATGTGAGCTTGAGTTGTGGTTAGGCCAAGGCTGGGGATTAGTAGGAAAATCCCATAATGCTGCATAGTGTTCTTCTGATTCCCAGATTCTGATAATAGTAAGAACCAGAAATGAAAGTTAGTTAAATTTTCTAAATTATACTGTCACTGTAAGCCCCTTTTAAGGCTTATATGGGTCACAGATATGTACAATTTAGCCTTTTTCAAAGGCATGTGGTTGGGAAAGAATAAAAAGGCAGCAAAAGATAGCATAAAGTAGGATATAGCAACTGTTGCCACTTCCTTGGGTTATTTCTTCTCAAGGACAATGCTCTGTCTCTTAGCTAAAAAAGAGGCTTATCAGGGAAGATGCTCCTAAAATTTACATCTGAAGCAGCTCAGATGATGAGAAACTACTTTTTAAAGCATTGATTCAATTTGGTGAGGATATATTAAAAAAAAAACGATACATGCATATTGGAAGCACAAAACAGTGGAAAAGCACAAAACAGGAGTTTATAAACAGATGGTGACCACAGCAGGCACAGAGGCTGGGTGAAGATTCAGTGGTCTACTCTGCTTTGTCCCTGGGAAGGAATGTGGAGTGGGCTCATTCTTCCACTTGTGCAACTTGTAATGGAACAATGGCTTAACCACAGCCTCGCACTTGGCACAACAGTAGATATGAGATGTAAGTATCATTCTGATTTCACATCTAAGGGACAAGACAAGAATTTTGACACCAAACAGCAGGGACAGATTGACAGGTTTGCCCTCCTCGAGCCCTCTTCCTCCTCCTGCCCAGAAGGAATGGCTCTTGGTAAGATCGGTGTCTTCAGCTACACTGAGTCCTTCCCTAGGAGATTAAGCTTGTGGTTGCAATCGTATTTTAGAGCTCTAAAGCTCATCTGCAGTTTGGTGCATTTATTACTGCCAATCTTGAAGAATCTGTGTACGTTGCATAAGAATAAACCATACTATTTGCACACCCAGCTGCTTCTGCTGAATGTGACCAGTTCTACAGCAGGCAAGCTGTTCATGTGTCTGGTGTCAGGCCTGGAGTCATGGCATATCTATTAAGAGGTAAACCCAGCCACTCCTAGCCCCTCTAATCTCTGAGGACCTGCTAGAACACAAGGAGATTCATCTCTTCTCAGATTTGTCCTTTACTAAACTCAGCAATGCAATCTCTCCTATTAGGATTATGTAATTTTGCCAAAGTTGACCTTTACTGTACAATACCCATTGTTTTATGAAACTAACTAATAAGCATATCTTTTAATAAAGATTATTTGAGATATTTTGCCTATCATGTCTGCACTGGGCATCACATTAATTTACCATTCCTCACAAGGAGTAACTTTTTTATATCTAAGTGTACTTCCTTAAAATGAAGGTCAAACCCACTCTTACACACACTCTTACAGCTCACACACACTTTTACAGCTTGGCTTTACCCTGAATGGAGAACCAGGAAAACATCCCTGCTTCCCAATCCATCTCACACACAATAAACAACATTCACATTCTCCTTGTTTGGATTTTTCGCTTACCAAGCTCATTGAGGTAGCCACCATGTTTCCAGTCAGCAGGCAATGTTCCTGTATAGTCCATGACAGTGCCTTGTTTTCCAGGTTCCACATTTTTGAGATTCACAAACAGCTGATTGTTTTTTGCCTATTTCAAGGAAAGAAAGATAACAGAAACTGAATGAAAACTGATGGGTAACTGAAACTCATGGGAAGTGGCTGAATTTCCAGGTGATAATCAGAAAAAGGCAAAAAATAAACCAACTGTGAAACATCAGGGAACAAAAATAAAGCAAAGGCTAATTTACACATTTTTATGCTTTACCTTCACCAGGGTCAGTCTGTCCACGTTGTTGACATGAGGTGAGGTAGTGCACTGAGTTAGAGTATGATAACTAGGGTTAGAGAAGTAGTGACTGTTAGCATTTCCACCATTACTGTGAGGGATCGCTTCTGAAAGGAAAAAGAAAAGAAAATTAACAACTAAGGATTATACAGCATTTCTCTCTTAGGATGTGTTTTTGACAGTGCTGCTGAATCTGATGTAGAGTTTCTTGAAAAAAAAAAAATCTTGCATTCATTTAAAGAAATTAGAGTTACAGAGCAGTAACTGACTAGTCATGTCCTCGCTTTCAGCAAAGAGCATTCGTAGCTGTTACTGTGAACTTTGCTTTCTGCTGTGGTCCCTTGCTGTTTTTTCGCCTCTGTAGACATAGCACTATCCAAGTTATAGACACTAACAATCAAGTTTGCAGCACTGTCTTCTGGTCCTTCTCTAGTTTGAGGAGGCTCATAGCCTGTCCCCCCTGGGGAGGTGCTCCAGCTTTCTGATCATCATTGTGGCTTCTTGACTCTGACAACTCTTTCTTATGGTTGCTTTACTTGCTGACTTCCTTAACAAAAGACAGCATTGCCTGAAGTTTCATATACCATCCCTCCTCACATGCACTTTCATAGGTAAAAAACTCCTGTTTTAAGAATGTTGTTTCTTGTCTTCATTTGTTTAAAACTTGAGCCACTCTGCTGTCTGCCTCTCTACAGAATCTTGTCATGGCTAGTGTGAAATCCCAATTTTCTGCAGCCACAGAACTTTCTGCATTTAAGCTATAGGCCCTGAATTTAAAGTCTCAGCAGATATCATATTTTGCCACACTTCCAAATTCTGTTTAAAAATAGGTGCAGAGGAACAGAAACGTTGCACAGTAAAGCAAGATATACGGTCAATTGTTCCTTACAATTAACACATTTTACCAGGGTAAACTGCCTTCATAGTATCAAAAGCAGAGATTAAAATACTATTATGTGGGACAAACTAAGTAGCTATAGATGCTGGGGCAGCATCCTTCGGAATGCAGGTGAACTGTCTCTGGTAGCTGAAAGGTGAGCACACAGGTCTCGTGCCAGTTTATCAGCACCACTGTCCCTATGGTTTCAGGGGTTGCTCTCCTGTGAAAAACAGCTGAGAGTGGTTTCTCAGTCTTCCTCTTCCTAAAGAGAGGAACCCTTCCCTGCCCTTATTTCCCATAAGGCCTCCAGGACAGAATCATAGACACTCTTTCCTAAAACGAGCATGTTCCTGCTGTCACAGCAGCCCTCAGTAACGTGAAAAGGTGAAATGTGCACATTCAAGCCCTTTTAGGGGCACATCTGAGCCCCTTCAGAGGTCATCTGGAAAAGCACAAAGTCAAAAGACGAATAAAAAAAAGCCTATTCTAAATGTCACTTACCTGAAATGCTGTAATCTGTGTTGATGACCCTCATAGCAGGTGTATAGGTCACTGCAGGCATATTTGTCTCTTTTCCTTTCTGCTTATGTCTGTAAATGATGAACAGCACTAGGAGGAAAAGCACAACCAGGACAAGAACGATGATGCCTGCTATTGCCCCTATCTGGTAAGAATCAGCAGGGACGGCAGTACTGGTACGGCTTAAACTGTTCAAGTTTCCCACTATAATTACGCCAGCTGAAATACAAGAAGAAATTAAAATAGGAGGCATAAATTCAGAGGCTTATGTGTCAGGAGCAGAAGACAGCATTTCACTTCTGAATTCTTCCACTCATTTAACTGCCTTTCATTATGCCAAAATAGAACTATGGCAGAAAACAATGTGGGGACAATCCTAACCTTGAGGAAAAGCACTAATTTTCTTCATAGAAAGAATTTTTGTAGAGTTGAAATAGTAAGGACATTCCCTAGGTAAAGGGACAGGGCAGGTAAAGCACATGCTTTAGCAGCAGCTTTGAACAGCACAATAAAACATTTCATGCAATCTTTACTGAGTGGTTTGCTCCAATTAAGTATTGCTGAGGCAATGTTATGCTTAGAAAATCTTAGCAACATATATAGTTTAACAGAATGCAGTATTGAAGCACACATGCATTATCAGATTAATTTAATGAATGATACAGAGATGGCATTTAATAGGCTAACTTAAGTTTTATATAAAAGAGTTACAATATTTTTACTGCATTTAGGCTTTACCTTGATCACACCTAGCACCTTTCCAGCCTGGGCTGCAGTAACATGTTCCTGTTATGTGGTCACAGGTCGAGTTGTTCAGACAGTCACATATCTGCCGGCATCCATACCCATATGTACCTTGAGGGCATTCTGCACAAAGTAAGAGCAAATAAAAATCAGATATAGTACTTCTTAGATATTTTGGTGTTAACAGATGTTCAGCACTATACAGGCTGCCGTTTGTCTCCGTACGTTCTGGTTTACGGCCAGCAGATGGCAATGTGCTGCTAGTGATAGACCTCTACGGAAAAGACGTAGACGTGTGCGTGTGAGTTCATGCACAGGGAAGAAAAAAAAGGAGAAGGAAATTATACTTTGAAGTTATTTTCCTTTACTTGTAATGTCGCTGCCACTAAGGCAGTGGAATTAGGGAGGAGAAAACAAACAACAAAACAAGCAAACCAAAGACTGAAAGTCTAGAGGAAGACAGTGAGGAAATAGACAATGTGAAAAAAAGTGCCAATTCTACACCAGAAAGTCATGTCTCCCAGTTTTCTCAGATCCCAGTGTCTGGAAAATCATGTAATCATATGTGTGGGACAGAATATCTGGCTGATGTCATGTAATATGATGAATGTGCTGTTGCACAAAAAGAAAAAGGCTATGAGTCTAATATATACCACATATTTACATAAAAAATTGAACTGTTCTTAAGCCACGTATAGCACACTTCGATACTGTAATGTATACATTGAGAAATACCTGCAGGAGAAAAATGCCAAATTATGATGAATAAGCTAATTGGAAAAGGTCTGCATGAGTTCTTCTCTTCCAGAATGATTTAAATACAGTAATTAATTACTGATCAAGGTGTCTCCTACATCATGTAATTAGCATACTAGAGAAGTATCCTACACTGATAAAAATAGTTTCTCTTATACTACTCTTATGCTACCTCTATTATTGTTACATTATTGGAATTTTGATGGTTTGAATCTATAGTGTGGTATTTCTTCAAATTCTGAGACTCAAATTTCTGAAATCTCTCAGGATTTTTGTAACCACGTTAGTTTGGTTTTCTGTCCATTTATGTAGTCACAGAATCACAGAATTATCATGCTGTAATATATTTTGGTGTTTTGAAATATGAACTGACATTCAAAATAAAAAAATACCAAAACATTTATTTTTACACTGTTACATCATTATTATAAAATTGTGTAAGTCTATAAAGCTTAATAATAGTAAGTCAGATTTTTCAAATTACTCAAATTTTTTTTTTATACAATGACATCAAGATAGGATCTTAAAAAGTTTAGTTTCTTAAACATTATTGCTCTTTCAAAGTGAACCACTGAAATCATCAAAGTAGAATATGAAAATTAAATAGTTTTTAATTATATGTTGCCATCTATTTTTTAATTGAAATTAATACATTCTTCTAAACAATCCAGACTTGGTTGCAACTATATTTTTCTTAGTGGGGAAAAAAAAAAATCCACATCCAAGTTTTTAATGGTTATACTGCAGATGTTGATTAGCCTTAAAATCATAGCTCCCTTTGCAGCTGGGAACCCACCGCTGAGGAAATAAAATATGTCCATAGGGACAGTAACTTCTCTTTCCTTCTGTTAGGGTGCTGCCGGGTGTGACACATGCTATGCTAGTCGTCACTACACAGCTCTTCACATCCAGATGCAGATACATCAGTCCTGGATCTAGGAAATACGTTGTACCCTCCACACATCAAAAGCAAAGCCCTCTGTTTGATGCTGATGCCAAAACCAGGTTTAAACCTTTACAACAGCAGGACGAATGGATTGCTTTGTACTGCAGTATGATGTCATGAAGTGTTGGAGCACTACTCTGTAAAGTAAGCAAAAGTTGGACTAACAGTTCTGTGCTTATGACTGTGGTTGTTTTTGTAATGCTGCACAGTGTTATACCCTCATTAATGTAAGTGATGTTATTGTTGATTATCTTAGGTAAAGAATCACACACATGCCATCTCTTATGCTTATCTAATCTAACCGTATTGTGAAACCACATCACAAAGATTAATTTTATCCACTAGGACTGATGTGGTATTTCTTATCTTTAGTTTCATAAATACTAGTTTTCATTGTGGTTTATGCTAATTGTAATGACTTCCATTAATTTATTACTTTTGCGTGATAGTGTTATGATTACGTCCAAAGACACTAGAACGTAGTATAGATGTCTCTTATATGTAGCTACAAATTGACCCAAACTAGCCATCACAGTCATAATCACTCATAATAACTAATTCTGATGGCTTTTATCTCTTTGAAAAAGGTCTAGGTCTAACTCCTGAAGCTCTTTTTCCATCGGATTTCCTAATAAAGCCAGAAGGCTGTTATCACAACACTGGCCAAACCACAGATGCTTAGTATTTACTATCAGGCACATAAAATTCCCATCCGTACTCACTCTGTTCGCAGTGCTTCCCCATGAACCCAGTGCGGCAGGTGCACTGGCCACTGATGTGGTCACAGTCAGCTCCATTCTGACACTGGCATATCAATGCACAGTCCTTCCCATAAAACCCTAGGGGACATCCTGCAATACAGGGAAGGGGAGGGGGAAAGGAATTAAACAATCACCCTAGAAATAAAATGCAGTATGCTACTGACAAGTCACTTCTCTAGCCTCGCCTCTCAAGATGCATTCTATAAACACAATAGATAAAGACCTACCCTATTTTAAGTGGTTTAAAATACATTAGGCAAAAAGTACATAAAAATTAGGTTGGCAAGTTATGCAGACAGCGGATGTTCAGAAGAAGGCAGCAAGAAAGGCTCCTCAATGAAACGGGTTTCAGCAGATATTTGAAGGAGGATAAAGAGGGCAGTTTGTTAACCAGAGCAGTGAGTCTGTTCAGTGATGAATGAACTTTTGGATATATTTTCTGCATAGTTGATGTTGAAGCATTAAAAAAAAACATATTTTAGCTCAGCTCCTCACAAAGACACCATTTCAAGTATGAAAAAGACACATCACTGCAAAGAGACAATTTTTCACCAGCAGGAAGCAAAATAACCATCATAGCTGACAGCCAAACCAGTATAGTAAATGACTTCCAGAGCTGCATCCATATGGCTCTATAATCTATCTGTTATTTTCTGCCACTAAGACTTTATGAAGTTGAAAATGATAGTTCTGATTTTATGAAAAACCATGTATTTAAACACTGAATGCAAACCATGGTTAGCAGTTTTATTTTTCTTAAGGTCAAAGATAAGCAAACTGAAGCTGTAATATGATAAAGAAGTCAGCTTTATCAATATTTATCTCTAACGTGTTTATTTCTCAGACATCATATAAATTCTTACCCAGCATCTAATGAGTACCATACACCTACCCCCAGCCACTGTAGAGCTTGTGTTTTTATTTTTATGAAAAGCGTTTGGAAAATAAAACAGTATTAATGTATTAATTACATGAAGAAAATTACAAAACAAAATATAACATTACAGTCTAATGAAGTTAAGTTTCTAAGTTCGAAATAGAATTGCTTCTCTCTCAGTGTTTGAATTATAGGTGCTGAGCTAGAACTGCTGTTGCAATAAATAAGTAAAAGAGAGGTAGCAATTAACAGATAAGAGATGTACTCTGTATGATCACTTTGCAGTCACAGCAGGAACCATGTCTCAGTAGACCGTAGTCACAGCTGGGCGAGATTCAGTCAGCTCTGTATAATCTTGCAATCTTTGTTGTTGGGTCTCTGCTGCTAGAGTTAAGTTTTAGGGAGGTTTCAGAGAGGGAAGGAATTAGCGTTAGTGCCATCATCTTGCCTTGTGGGGAACACCTGCCGAGCTGACACCATCCATGCTATGGACTGCAGTCATAACTGCACATCTGCAGCAGTAGCATCTGAATGTCAGTCATTCATTGTGTGTGTGTGTGTGTGTGTGTGCATGACAGACTCTTCCTCACAGATGTTCAGCTGCAGCCATAAGTTGTCTTCCTCTGAAGGAAAGCTAAAGAGGAGCTTGAATGTAGTGGCTATTGACCAGTACCTGTTAGCGCTTATACAGGGGCTTCCCCTGCAACCATGGAGGCAGTATGTTGCATCTTCTGTATCAAAACAGTTCAGCAGGATAGGAAGACATTGATTAATAAAGTGAAAAAAAAAAAACAAAACCCAACACAAACAAAACAACTAACCAAACAAACAAAAACAATGAAGGAAAATTCTGATTGGTAGATTAAGAATGGATAACAAAAGTCACTTACTTTGTGTACAGTAAAGCCCAGTCCATCCTGGTGTACATTTGCACTCCCCATCGTAGGCACTGCAGTATGCTCCATTATGACAGTTGCACGTGTGGATGCAGTTTGGTCCCCAGTGGGAAGGTGGGCAAGCTAAAACAACCCAGAGCAACTGATTAATCAGAAATGACAGAGATAATTTATAACCATGATTAGAGCTGCTTATATTCACATATGAGCACTGATTTATTTGGGACTTTTTTTTTTCTTTTAAATGCATTTTTTAAGATGACTCCGTTCTGAGCAAATAGCCATAGTTGTTTTATTCTTTTAACTGAGGAACAGGTAACAGTTGGACTTGCTGGTCTTGGAGGCCTTTTCCAACCTATACGATTTTATGATTTTATGATTCTATTTACTCTAGATAAAGAGTGCTGAAAAAGATTAAATGGGTGAAAGAAACCAGTGACACATACTCAATAGTCTGTAACTAGGACACCCATACCAGCTTTCTCATAGAGAGATTTGTAAGTTTTCTTAACTTATTTTTCAGTCGGTGAACAGTTCAACTGAGCACAGTCAAGGGGATGAGCCTTCTAAGCCTCAAAAGTGAAGAAGAACAAAGAAGATTGAAATATGTCTTACAGCCTTCATGTGTAGACACAATAGTAAGCTTACTTCTTTTATTTGCACAGTTTGATTCTATATAATTGCCTAAATATGGTGCATATAATCAGGACCAGACCTTAATCAAGTTGACTCAGTTGCTTCTGTGGATCCGTTAATTGAAGTCATTATCCTATAAAGTGTCATGTCAACACATTATAAGACAGAATTTTACCAACTGCTTTGGAAATATCATGGTGAATGAATTTGGTACTATGTGCTGCCACTGGAATAGAGAAGTGGTTCAAAAATGCTAATTACTATTCAGAGATAGCAAAATATAATTTTCCTTATATCAGAATATCACTAAGTGCAAAGGATTCTCCAAGAATGGCCTCTTCCTGTTGATTATGACTCACTTTTCAAGGTTTTTGCTTGTTTCTTTAATAAAGACATACGTAATTTAGAAGTAGTTTTGTGAAAGTACCACTTGAGCATTTCATAGAAGAGAAGAAATAGGTGAGACACAGAAGCCTTAGCTTTATTCCTATGTAAGTTTTAAAAAGGCTGGTAACTCCTTATTGTTGTGTACTTATTTGGTTGTCCAGAGACATGGCTGAGAGCCATAAAAACTCTTGAATCCTTTAAATACTTGCTTAATGTCTTGTTTATGTGTAGGCTGTATTTTTGCAAAGCATTACCTTTGTCCAAATTTCACTTCATTAAGAAATATGTTGTACTAAAAAAAAAAAAAAATCAGAAAAACCCCTAAGTTTGGGGTTTGTTGTTTCCACTTCAGCTGTGCCTTATAATGATTTTTATTATTATTTTGTGTTTGAAATTAGTGGTCAGCTAAGAAGGAATGTAAACCACAAACAGACAAAAGGTTAGAAGTTTCAAAAAGGTCTAGTTCCAAAAGAAATTAATGATTTTTTTTTTCCATGAGAATGAAAGGCCTTTATACAAAGCAAATAAACTTCCTCTGTTACGGTCCATGAGCACAGCCTCAATAGATGCTTCCATTCATATTGCTGGCACCATTTTCTTGTTAGTGATTCAGTGAGTAAGTCCCTCCTCCTCCTAAATACCCCTATTCTGCTACTCTCCCAACTACCTACTTATTTTACCATAAAAGCAGGGACCTTTGTTGTTACTGCCTTCCACAGGAATAGACCCAAGATTTATTTTGGTTTCATATTGAGCTGTGCATGCTAAGCACTTCAAAGAGTTTGTCCACCAAAGGTTTTTCTTCCAAACTGACCAGATGTTACATTGCAGTTATCCTGGACCAGTCAAATCGTAAATTATATAAACTAGTGAGGCATGTTCTTAGGAAGTGGACCTCCCTGAAACACTAGACAATGTCTTTTGAATTTTGACACATCAGGGTCTGGTACAGNAGAGAGCTGGTATCACTTCCATGTTATCCTTAATCTTTGGAAGCAGAAGACTTTTTTTTTTTTTTTTCCTTAATTCATTAAAATGGATTAACTGAAATTTTGGGATGCTTGAGTTTTGGACTGTGTTGATTTTGGTGTTTTATGAAATTGGATATGCTCCTTGTGAGGATTTTGCTTCAAATATTTCCTTCCTAGTAATTTGTACAGATCCAGCAAGGTGTCTGGCAAATGATTAAGTATTTAATAAAATAACACTGCAAAACATAATAAAACTAGGGCCTAGTCCATCTCCTTTTAAAGTCAATAGCAGTCATCATTGAGCTTAGCGTAACAAGACAATTCATTGAGTGAGGCAGAATGACACTAAAAATGTATACCAGTGAAACATTTATAAAAGAAAGAATGAGAAAAATCTGTCCAGAAGTTATAAGCACTTTTTAAAAAAGCCATAATGAAAAATTTAACAAAATGTTCTAATATTCAACAAGTATAAGGATGATCTTGCAGCCTGAGCACTAATTTGTATGTGAGAAAAACCTCAGCTTTGTTCTGAGCATTGCCAGTTCTCTATTAATCTGTAGTAAGAAAAAAAATACCCTGTAGTCCAGTGCCTCAACTCCTTACCTGTAAAATAATACCCCTGTTATTCATAGGATTGTCCTGAGGATATGAGCCCTGAAATGTTCACAAGACTGCTGTGATAAGACTAAATGATTACAGTCCTTGTCCGCAGTGCAAGATTCATCAAGTCACAGACTTCTTAATGTTGGAAGAGACCATCATGTCATATAGTCCAACATCCTACTCAAGGGTTCATCAATAATGATAATTTCACAGCCTCTTCCAGGCTGAACACTTCAGAGCCTCTCTGGACAGTTGCTGTGCTTGATGACTGTCACAGTTTGTATGTGGTAAAAGTGAACCTTGCTGCAACCTGTGAGCATGGCCTTATTTTTTCATGTGCACTTCTGAAACAGGACTGATCCAGGTGTGCTACAACTCTTTTTTGAAAACTGAAAATTAATCTTTCCTGTTCTGTGCTGGCTGAAAATTAATCCTGTCCTGTTCTGTCCATTTACTAGAAAAATAATAGTGCAAATGTGTGTCGGATAATGTCAATGAAGTTCAGAAAAGTTGAGGATCTCTTCATTACATACCATGAAGTCCTCATTTCTTACCTAGACAGTGTTTCTTCAGCAAAAAGCCAACTACTTAAATAGCTTAATTGTTTTAAAAATAGAGGGAATAAACCCTGATACTTACGCTGAGAGCAGTCACTACCAATCCATCCAGGGTAACACTGACAGGATCTATCGATGGGATTACACGTGCCATTATTGGTGCAGGTGCATATTCCAATGCAGTTCTTACCAAATCTGCCACTTGGACATACTGAGAACAAGTTGTCAGAATTAAAACTCTTTAATAATTGGTTCAAGGAATGTACTGCTTTAGTGTAATGTTAAAGTCAGGCACTTTAAATTCTAGTAGGCCCATTATACATACTCCTTATACAAATAATACAGTGGGTTTCCTTCTTAAGGATCAAATATTCAAACAGCTTAAACCTGTTTAATATTTCTGAATTATAAACTGTGTATAGTTTAATAGAAACTATTTTTCATTGTATAGTTCCCAAGTGATGGAATGAAAATTGTTATAGTGCTTAGTCTCTGTATCCCATCAAGTCTTTATTACAACTTGTACCTTCATTACAGAGGGCTCCTGTAAATCCAGGTAAGCAGTCACATAAGCCAGTAATATGGTGGCAGGGGCCACTGCTGTGGACACACTGGGGGCACGTCTGGCTGCAGCGATGTCCATAAAACCCAGGGGAACAAACTGGAATTAGAAAGAACAAACTGTCATTGCTTCCTGAACTTTCTAGTAGTTGTGAACTACTCTTCAGTGTACTTGTTCCTCACTTTGCATTAGCACTGCTTTCAAAATACGCAAGAGTTGCAGTGGTAGTTCTCATTCACACAGTTCAATGCTTTGCACTCATGAAAGATTTGCTCATATTTCTCAGGAGTTTACTATATTCAGGAAGCAATGATTTACATGACATTCTGTTACTTGTCAGGCCACACTCTACTTAGGTTGTGTTTGAAATGGATGCATACTTACGTATCATATGTATTTGGCTATACATTTTATGTCCTCTACAACATGAACGTATTTTAAAGAATATTCAAAGAAAAGAAATTTAAAAATATAGAGTGGATAGTTTTATCTGCAGATGAGTGATGCGGAGTTGCATGCACACCCGGGGCAGCTAGGGATGGGGTGGAGGACTATGAGAGATGAGACAACCACCGTCGTTACCAATATGATACCAATATGATACATCCAAGATCGCCCATTTATTGCAGAAAGTAGCACATATTTATACAGGAATAGAACTGTCTGGACACAGTTATTCATTCTCTGGTTGCAGGCAGCTGCTTTTGAGACTTTTCTCACCCTGGTAAGTACTTAGCTTTCTAGTCTACATAGCTACCTCTTTATCTCGGATGACTCATACAAAGGGCAGCTGTGCTGAAGGTTTCTTCTCTCACTGGCAGTTCTTTCCCCTTATCTTTTGTGCTGTTTAGCTCTCAGCTACTGTGTCCAGATAATGAGACCCAACAGATGAGTACAGCCACCTTAGACCTTAAGTTTTTATGTGTTTCCTAACTTGGGATGCAAAAAACAATTACTTCATTAAGAAAAATGTACATATGTTTTCCAGTCATCCTTTCAGTTCCCGAGTCATCCTTTCATTTAGGTACTCACTGTAGTCACCGTAACATTTAGAGAACCTGAGACCAGAAATACAGAGATGCCCACTTAATTTTCTTATGCTAAAGGCATCAGTTTCTTTAAGGAAAAAAAAGAAAAACCTGTGTAAAAGAAAGGCTGTCATGTAAAATTTCCATCTTTGTTGTTCTAATCCTTCTTGGCCTTTATTTCCTGATAAATTAGAATATTAGGTAATGCATCAAGAGAAATACCTGTTGCACAGCACCAATTAGCACTTAAGAAAACTAACTCAGAATCTTTTCAATACTTAATTTCACTCAACATTCACTTTTCCAAGTGAAACAGTGCCAAAAGGTCTTCCTGTTTACTGAAAAGGCACTTTCTGACTGAGATCCAAATTATTCGTATGACCTTTGTCTTTCTGGCCTCCAGACCATGCATCAGAGGGGTTTTGAGAACCACTGGACTGGAAGACTCTTGTCCAGGTTATAGGCACAGTTCCAAAACACAGGCAACATTTTAACATGTAATGTTACTCTTAGTCTGGTTTTGGATTAACTGATTAGCAGCAAGGTCTTTTGAGATGAGATAGTGAGAATAATTGCTGCACTTAGCTAGAAATGTTTAAGGAATACTAATGCCACACTAATGTGGGATTTAGTAGTGCCCCAGGCAACCACACTCTTCAGCTTGAAATCTTGCCATTCCTGAACTGTTAGGACTTCATCCTGCTCTGGTTCTCTTTCTATGTTCTAGTAACCATTTCATGTTGTCTCCTGCCTTCAAAGTATTTTTCTGGAGGACCTAGCAGCATCTCACCATGGCCTTACTTCATGTGCTTCTTAACTCTCTTTCTGGGAGACCTTAAAAAATAGGGCTATCCTCCAAGTGCAGAGGATTCACATTTGTCTTCTCCGAACACTTTTCACACACAACTTCCATAATTCCAACTGAAGACAGTTAGACTTCTGGCAAACTGTGACAATCTTCTTGGGAGGATGGATATGTCACATAGTCTCTTAGTTTTACCTCCCTGCTTCTGGTGTGATTTGCCCCAGCTCCTCTGTATCTATGTTCTTGTACCATTGAAATACTAAGGAGACAAACTTTCCAAATGGAACTATATATACCTATGATATCTTCTACTTAGTGTGAGTCCTGCATTCCTCACTGCTTCAAAATAAGTGTGAAAGAAAAGAAAAAAAAAAAAAGACAGCAATGACCCTAACAGATTCAACTGGAAGATAACAATCTCTGACTTCTGAAGCTCATGCATGTTTTATTTACCTACCAAACCAGGTATGAAAAAATTAATAATCATCAATCACATTTGGGGAATACTTGCCTTTAGAATGGGATCTCCTGCCAAATTTGTTTCTGTGAAAGTTATGTGCACAATGACGTTATGGCATAGACAGTGAATAAAAGAAGAGCACTACTAGGTGGAAAACATCTCTTAATTCAAGGTGACAGTTCTGTCTATTCCGTCTATTGACTGGAGTCAAGGAGTGTTTCATAGTACTTCATACTACAATTTACACAATATTATAATATTTTATGTATCACAAATAAGACACACAGAAAGAGTTCAAAGCATTTATTTTGTCCTTACTTCTCTGACAAGTGGTGCCTCTGTATCCTGGCGCACACTCACAGATTCCATCATCTGGAGAACAGGATGCTCCATTTTTGCAGTAACAAGACAACGAGCAATTTGGACCCCACTGTCCCTCAGCACACACACTGTCACAGTGAATGCCTGCAACCATAAATAAACAAAACTGACACCCGTTGTAAAGAACTTTCATGTGTAATTAATTTAAACCTCTGGTCCTCAGAGGACTTGCTTTTAAAACACAGCTCACAAAACCTGGTTATGAAAATACCACTAACATAAAGAAAATAGAACAAGAACAAGGTAAACTTGCATCTCTGTTCCTCTCTTTCACCAGAACAGTGGCTTGCTTTGTTATTTCAGTTTTATATATTAAAGCTGGTTCTGAGTTCTGTAACAGGAAAGCACTTCTTGTGTTCTACACAGAATGTAAGAGTTCTGTGAGACACTACCTCCAGGCTTCCTGTCTACCAGTACTTTAGTATCTACAAAGGTGAATGAAACCTCTCAATAGCACATATAGGGTTCTGTAAATCTCCAAGACCTTTATACATACAAAAATTTAAAAGGTCTTTTTAATCCTTTCATTTTTACCACTGCCATCAATAAAGAGAATCAGAAGTAGAAAGTAATTAAAATGCAGCAAAATAATCTCTTTCACTTCCTCATTAATGGCTGCTTCAAAGCAGCAAAGATTTATTTTCAAATTTTGTCTTAGAGTAATGCATGAAGAAAGTTTTCCTTCTGAATGTAAAAATTCTTAAGCCTTGACATTATTTTGTGTGGACGTAGAATGATTTCTAATTAGTAGTGAGCTGATTACTGCTCAGCCTCATACCCAATGGAAAATGTAGTGCACACAAAGGGTTTCCAAACACACCATGTGAGCATTCCAAAATGCTTAGCTGCAACAGTGTGAAAGATGCTGGTCAGCCAGTGCTTTGTCTAAACATTTTTGATATAAAATTGATTATAAACCAGGCACGGCCCAAAACCCTATAAATAAATCATAATACAAACCATTATTATAATCATCCAATCATGGGATATTGCAGTGCAGCACCATTAAATGTAACTTTCCTGTTTGTTTCTTTCCACTATCTGCTTTTCAAAAGCACACTGCATGTTAAATGCCAGCAGCAGGCACCACTGTGGAACTCAGACCGTATTGTGTCTGCAGTACTTTGCATTAACAATTAAGTATTATTGCACTGCCTCTACTGAATGAAGCCCTTCGCACAGGGAACAGTGGACTGAAGCCAACCACAAGCATGTCTTCCTTTGTAAGTATTTTCTGTAAACTATGCCACAGGTTCACTGGCTGCCAGTCCTAAAACGGCAAAGTAGTTTCCCATGTGACAAGAAAAAAATATTTTAACTTTGAAGAATGAAACCTATTGTTTGTAACAACACTACAAAATAATTATAATGTTTACTGCTAGATAAGACTCAGAGGCAGTTCCTCACCCTCCAAAGCATGTGCCATGTAAAACTGTCTATATCCAAAGATTAACTCTTTAATTAGAGGAAACATGAAACTCTAGACTCTCAAGTTGTTTCTCTGCAGAACAAGCAACAGATTGAGTAATCAAATATGTGGCTCAACAAACTGCATCAACTAATGCCAGCAAGAGAGAAAACACTTGTCTTTTAGAATCCAGGCACTAACCAGCATCAGGTAGTATACAGCCCGCCTAAAAGCCCTAATTGTACAATGATTATTGGTTAATACTGAACTAAACCAAAGTTGTCAAAAAATGAAAGGCTTTTAAAATCATTATGTTTCATTTTTGCCTGCATAGGCAATGTCATTCTCCTATTTTCACCTGCATTTGAGAGGCAGCGTAGAGTTGCTTCTCAGTAGCTTGGGTCAACTTTTTCATGAACTCCCAATTTGTGTATAAATAGAGTGATTTGATTTATAGAGATGCTGATACCCATGAGAAGGATGAAATCAGAGCAATTGTTTTAGAAACAAGACCACTTATTTCAGATGCTTAAGGTTGCTCTGCTTGAGGCTCCCAAATTTGAAAACTTGGGTTAATAAATGTGAAAGAATACAGGCTGACACAGCAGAGCGTTTAAGAATAAGCCTAGCATTCTGTTCACCTGTTATCTGTCATATCACACATAGCTTTGCTCAGTGAACTCTGCTAGAGAAAAGACATTTTTCACAGAGTCTTAATGAATTTCAGTGGTGCTCAGTATACAATGGTCACTATTAACAACTCAGCAGTTGCCACGAGTTACCAGAGTGCATTATCTGAGATTATGTAGACCAGTGACATACAATAACACCAGGCTCAATTATATCGTCTTTATCTGTGCACAGAGGATGCTTTATGACAGCACGGTGTCAAAGGGTGATACTGGGTGCACTGGGATAGAAAAGACAATGGGTCCATGCTGTATAGAGCCACAATACTTAAAAGGCCCAGAAACTACCTTATAAATGAAAAAGGAAAAATTTCCTCCACTATACATCAGGGAAAAATATCCATTAGGGAAACTGAAAAATTAATTTATCTTTCCCATTTTCACCCCTTATGAGGTGAAGAGTAATATCCCTTTATTTAGCAAAGAAACAGTACCCCCTAAATATCACTGAGTAACAATTATGACAATAAAACATACTAAAGGAGTGGTGAATATTACTCCTGTTTCACTAGAAAATATTTTTATCATTATATGCAAAATCAATTTCACTCCTCTGTGTGTGTCAAGAATGAACGTAGCAAAGCAGGAATTCTAATCCATTTAATGATTTACTGCATCTCTACTTACAGTTTTAAAGTCTACTTACTCACTGGTTTTTAGATAAATTCATTCACAAGGCATTTAAAAATGGGAAACTGAGTTTCACACCTTATAGCTGTAAAAAGCAAACGTGTGTTTTCGAGAAAAAAAAATGTTATATATATTAAAAAGATTAAGAATTTTAAAAATAACTTCCCAGACATGTTTCCTGTGAACTTTCAGCAAAGAAAGCTACACTTTTATAGACAATCTAGAAATTAGGGAGCAAAAAGAAACACTTTAACTAGAACTTCAACAGCAAAATTAGATCCAGCTTTTACAGCAATGGTATCAACAGTGCACTAGCTTATGATTGTCACAATTTCAAGAAAGTATTATGCTCTTATGCAATGAAGTCAGGGTTTTTGTAAGTTTTCATGATGATTTTGGTACTGATAAGGATATCTGTGAGGAAATGTTTTTGCTAGAGCTGTGAACNAAGAACATGTATTTGCTGTACTATTTGCCTTCAGAACACGTTTCAATATCATCTCTGAGAATTAAAACTTATTTGTACATTGCTGTACATTGATACTTCCCATACGTCAGAGCTACATTGGGTATACAATAACCTGAACAAGAGAAGGATCAAGGCACCAAAACTTGCAGAAAGCTTGGCATCATTAAAGTTAATGATGCATTTCCATTATAGTCTGAGACCTCATCCCTCATATATGAGAGAAATAAACATTAGATCAATTTTGTTCATGAGAGCCTAGACTTGGTGAGAAGTGCTGCCCTACTGCTCTGTCAAATGAGGGATAAGANAAATGGGAAACTGAGTTTCACACCTTATAGCTGTAAAAAGCAAACGTGTGTTTTCGAGAAAAAAAAATGTTATATATATTAAAAAGATTAAGAATTTTAAAAATAACTTCCCAGACATGTTTCCTGTGAACTTTCAGCAAAGAAAGCTACACTTTTATAGACAATCTAGAAATTAGGGAGCAAAAAGAAACACTTTAACTAGAACTTCAACAGCAAAATTAGATCCAGCTTTTACAGCAATGGTATCAACAGTGCACTAGCTTATGATTGTCACAATTTCAAGAAAGTATTATGCTCTTATGCAATGAAGTCAGGGTTTTTGTAAGTTTTCATGATGATTTTGGTACTGATAAGGATATCTGTGAGGAAATGTTTTTGCTAGAGCTGTGAACAAAGAGCTCTTTGATGGCCTTCACAAGTTGCTAGGCAATAGCTGAATGGTCATGATAAACTTCAGCTAAGCTGCTCTGAAGAAATGCTCATGCATTTAATGCCTACTGCTTTATTCTGGGAGCCTCACATCTAAATCAGCATTCTCCTAGCATTCTGCATCATAACTGCATGAATGAAGAAAATAATTATTTAGGGATTATATAATAATTATTATAATAATTATTCAGTGTTTCTGCCCATCCTAGCAAAGTGTTTGCATACTACTGTTTTTAAGTTGAAATGTAATGATCTGTCCAAGTCAGATTGACAGAGCTAATTTGTTTCAAANCTCCAAGAAAGGGGAGAAATGGCACAACTGAAAAATTTTCTGGGCACTATTTAGAAGTACCCTCATAATCTTTAAGGGAATAGAAGTACCTTGCTCCCTTGCTGAAGATAGCCAGAGAACTAAATAGAAGTGTCTCAAATTAAGCAGAAAAGATTTTTTTTTTCTGAAGAAGTTCAGTCTGCTGCTTCTTCAGTGAAGCAACAGGACAGCTTGCACCCATGAGTTCTGCTAGGAAGCCAGATAAAAAGGCTTGTCAACAAAACCAGTGCCGCATTGGAATTTTAAGGCAAAAATTAGTATTTGAAAATTTTAGTGAAAGAACCACTTTTGAGATATCATTGATATCTTTCTGAAGGCCATACTGTTTGTACATACTGTCATCCACTCCAGTGTTACTCTTCTTCCATCTACCACATTTTAAGTAGCCGCAAGAAAGCAATACTTCTCATTTTTTTCCCTTCTTGATATGTAGAAAATACATTTATTTTATCTACTCATTTAAAGTACTCCTAAAAGAGTGGTATTTCTTCCACGTAAACCCCACCAGAATGCATAGGCAATAGAGGAATGGACATGGTGAAGTCCAGAGAAAAGGTGGGCCAAGCCTCTTCTTGAAGAATTTGTCTCCCACAGCTTAGAAGGTAAACATACCATTTATATGACACAGTGCCAACTTGTGATTTGTGGCACACTGAATATTCATCACAATGGGACTTGTGCTTCAGTAACTATGGGCAAATCAGATAGAAAGAAACCAATGTCTTGCAAGGGGCTCCTGGCTTGGGTGTGCCAGGGTCCCAATACAATGCACACTGTTCCAGCAGCAGCCAGTCTCTCAGTCTTGAGGTAAGGAAGACCCATAACAGTACTCCTTTATGTTTTTTTGTTTCTGTATAAGGGGGAGAAATGTACGTGCTTTAAAATCTAAGCAAGGGAGAGCTGTAGTCTGTGCTTCCCAGGGGACGTGGTTATTTCCATGAGTGGGGTGGGTGTCAGATGACAGTCCTCCCTGTTATAATCCAGCAACAAATGTGCTTCTTGGAAATAATGTCAGGAGCACATGGAGAGATGCAGAACTTCCTCACAGAAACAACACATCTGGTGATGGGCAATATGACTAGTGTCAGCAGGTGTCCAGCAGAGCAGAAAGTCACCAACACCCTATATGCAGTAGCATATGGTTTAATGCTGGTAAAATGCAGGCTGACATTACTGCATCTGTCTTTTCCATAAGCCAATGCTATTGTTTTGGTACAGATAGCAGACTAGTGATATTTCATAATCTCTCACACTGCATAACCTTTAAATTGATTTTAAAGTAACAAATATCCTATCAGTATGACACAACGTTTCTTCACAAACAGATACAGCAGAACTGCACCCAAGAAAGCACAACAGTAATGTCTTATTAGTAACACTCACATTACTGTAATACAGTAATAAACTACCTGGAGAAAGATCTTTGCCTTTTTTTGCTTTACTGCAAAGTTCTCAGTCTGAAAAAATACGAATTCTCTAATTTTTAAGGCAATTCTGTAAACAATGTATTTTGACAGCTGCTTGCCAAACAAGTAAGATTAAGGGATGAAATTAAGTTACCTCGGTGCTTTCTGGATTATGGTCATTGAGAGAAGCCAAGGAGGTGTCTTTTTAATCAAGTTAACTTAAAGTTTTGTATAAATTATTAGAGGAATTAATTATCACTACATTTTCTGCGTCTTTCTTATGCTGTCTATTTTAGTGGTTCTTACTTTATTCCACTGTCTACAACTCTCCCTCAAAATAAAGAAAAGTTATTTGTAAGACACAGTGAAAATGTCAAAGGACGAGAGCATTTGGGGCAGACGTCATCCTCTGTGTGGGTGGATGTTTGGCTCTCGTGCCATCCTGTCATGTGGCTCCTGGAACGTGATGGAATGGTCAGATTGCCAGGAAAAAAACATCACTCTTAACTCTTGCTTTTCTAAGCAGAATTAAGCTGCTGCATAGTGAATTACTGCATAGTGGGCTGCATAGATACTTGACGTAAATTACAGAAAAGGTAGAATTTGTAACTGGAGTCCTATAAATGAAGTCACCGTTTTTTAGGGTGAAAAATCTATGTATCCTTCTAGATAAAAGAACCTAAATTAAAACAAGCAAACAAATAAACAAACAAACACACCCCCCCCAAAACAACAATAAAAAAAATAAATTAAATTAGAGCCTAATTAAATCTAATTTTAATTATTTCTTGACTTTTACAACAGTTCATGACAACACAGTGTCAGTAACTGAACTTCCACTTTCATTCATACCTAGGGCCTAAGATAATACATTTGGCATGTTCAAAGATATAGAAAAAAAATACTTAAAAGCCCTAAACCATATAGCATTTTAGTGTTGATCCCAATTCTCAGCTGCAGATATATCTTGAGACTTAAAGAGTTGCATGTTAGTTAGTCTGCACATTGATACAAAACAGCAGCACTTGTGCCCACTTCAGCAGCTCGGTGCTCCCTCACTACCTGAAGGAGCATGTGTTGTACCAGGCCAGTGAGTTCCTCCTCCCCATGCAGCACGTTTCCTGTTTCTTAGTGCTATGGTACAACTGATTTTTCCAGCAAGAAAAAAAATGCTACACCTTTCATTTATTTCTGTACAGGTGTATAAACTATTCCTTCTAAGGAAATTCCTTGCGGAAAGTAGAGGTAACAGCTCTGTTGACAGGGCCAAGAAAAGCATTAAATTTAAAATACCTATTCAGAAACTTTGTATTATTTTGGTGGCATCAAAACACATGGGGAAGATCACCTTGGATTCATCAGTTTATTACTGATGAAAAAGAAAAAAAAATATTCCAAAGTTCACATTTTTAAGCTTCTCCAAAGTACTTATTTTTTTAACCCTAACTTTCCAATTGTTTTTAAACAGCCAATTCTTTTGGATGTGTTAGATAAGTCTTAGCCTAATCCAAAATCAGTTTCTCATTATATTTTTTGTTGTCGTTGTTACTGTTGCTGTTTTGGTGGGTAATACTAACTAACCTCAAAAAAAAAGTAAGTCCGGTAGTTACTTTAACAAATCTAATAGAAAAAAAAATTTAAAAAATCTTGTTGCATTTTAGTACCTTCCTGTATTTTCACAAATTCTCTGTCTGCTTCTCCACCTACTATGCCTGCAAATATGTACACAACCTCCCTTCTTAATCCTACAATCCAATGCTATTTCTACCATGTAACATTACAGTACAGATATCTGAGAACCTGTTTCTAAAGTATTCTCTCCTTTCTTTTAATCATTCTAAATATAAATATCTACACAAAGACCAGATTCCTCAAGATTATTGGTTTGACATGTGAAATGTAGGGAGGACTTTTCCAGACACTGAGTATAAAGCAAACTATGCTGTTTATGTCATACCATGTGTCTAGACATCACCAACATGTTGAAACTAGTCTGTTATGCACACTGTTATGCCAAAGTCATCCAGGGACAGATACTGAGTTTTACCTATAATCATGTGTGAAGTCTCTTTCTAGTGAAGTCTTTTTCCTTTCTAAATATGAAGATGACAGAGATTTCACTAAAAGCAAAAATATTGTCTCCTTTTCAATATCTGAGTTCATGCAGAGTCAAAGTTTGTGTTATGCTTGAAGCCTCTGTCACATCTCAGGTTAGTTATAAACACTGGATAGGTAATTTTTGTCACCTGTTTTAAAAAGGTGATAGAATTCTAGTATGGCCTTTCAAAACTACCTGTTTTAACACAGCTTCGTTCATTAACATACTTTTGGTCTCTCATGATTTATCTCAGTTTTAGGAAACTCACAAGATGTATTTTGACCAGTACATCTGGAACTCGCCAACAGCTCTAACTGCCTACAGCATAGTTACCTAAGATAAGCAGCTGTTCACTTTTTAAAGTGTGTATTCTTTGCTTAATACTTTCATTGATTTAAGAAATCATATCTTGTGCAGATCCAAATACAAGTTTGAAAGTGTATGCCCAAGCACACACAATTACCTAAAACTACCTGAAATTAAGAGCAGGTAGGCCATTTACATAACTAAATAAACAGACAAACAAAGCGATGTCTCACAAATGCTATTTTTTTCACCATTCACTCAAATAACTTTTATTATTTTTGCAGGCTTGCTGAAATAATTTCCCAGAGGTATCTGAGTGGCTGATGGTTAGTCACACTACAGTTTGTGAGAAGAGAATAACCGTAAGAAATTCCTGTCTCAGTTAGGTGAGTGCTGCCTCTGGAAGCCTCCTTCTTTCATGCTGAAGAGGGTGACAATGGAGATACTCAACAGTGAGACAGGCCTTCTCAAAGAACTTGGCATAAGCTTAAGATACAAACTGCACAATAAATTAGTATGCTATTTCAAAACAAAGCAGATGTTCTTCCTGCCTACATCTGTATCCCCTACAAAATTCTGCTTTCTAATGATAAAAGTCATGGTTATCTGAACAAAAAGTAGAAAAAAAAACAAGTCAACTGTAATTAACTACAACTAGTCAGTTTGAACTTCAGACACAAAGTATAATGTATTTTGACCAAAATGGCTGTGGTCTACAGAATTGAGGGGGAAAAAAAAGAAAAAAAGAAACAAAACCCCACCAACAAACAAACACACAAAAAGGCATATAAAATTCAATGTTTGGGAAAAATAAGTAAAAACTGTATTAGGGAAGTCATAAACTCCAAGCAAACATTTATGATCTGCTAAAATTGTCAAATAAATGACTTGTTGCAGATTGTCTTCTCACCTCCATCTACTATGCCTGGAAGCACCAGAGAAAAAAAGAAAACAATTACATCATGAAACTGCGAGTCAATTAGGATAAATATTAACTTATAAATGAGTGAATGAATAGTGAATAATACTAGATTTTATCTGAAATCACCAAATCCCCTCTTTTCTTTTCACAGCAAATACATGCCCTGTTCATTTAAGGTGTGTTTTTCATGCTGAATTCTATTAAGCAGAAGGAGTCCATACCCGTGGGTGACATGAAATCTGACCCTGGCAACATTACAGAATCACAGTGAGACACAAAGTTCAGAACACTCTGAGTGGGGCAAACTCATCATGTTAATTAGTCCTTATTGAAGATGCAAGAGTTTCCCCAACACTTAGAGCTTAGAGCTATGTAAGAACAAAAACTGCCTCCCAGAGATTAAAGTACCATTTCATGATAGCTTGCCTTTCTACATAGTTCCAGCACGTTTTCAAAAAATATTGCTTTCCACAAAAAAGAGTGCAACAGCAGTGTCAAACACAAATTTTGATGAATAATTAAATATCTATAGTTCTTAAAGCCACACTGAAAATAATGGAGAAAGTGTGAAAAAAAAAAAAGTGCATTAATTTTTATATAGAAGAAAATATATGCAGAGAAACTTATTTTTTTTTTTTTTCCAAAAACTTGAGAAACTCAAATGGCAGCACAGCTTCTGCATGATTTATTCTCTTTTTGGCTGCCTGAGCTAACCTTTCTGAGTTCCTAAAATGCAATGCTTTACCTACGAAAGCTGCCAGTACAACTGTGAAGATTTACAGTTATTCACCACTTTCATAAGGAATGATATTGTGAAGGGGCCCAAATTTAAGATTTCCCCTTCTATTCCCAGTGTTCTGTGGATCCCATGCTTGACAAAGTTTCCACGTCTGCTAGAAGCAACACAGCAGCCTTGGAACTGGCTCTTTTTTCCTTCCAATTCCACATATTCCTCCTCTACCCACAAAATCAAAAAGAAAGACCAAGTCCCACCATAGCAGAAACTCTGATTGTCCTTCATGACAGTCTCTTTTGTACCTGACCATCCTGGTAGACAGCGACAGTAACCCGTGGTGGGATGACAACCGTCCGCATGGCTGCAGTCACAGCGTTCAGCACAATCCATACCATACATGCCATCCTGTGGCAACACAGAGGGAAGAAAAAAAAAAAAAACAAAACAAAAAACAAAAACAAACAAACTCATGATGACAACTGGGAGTTGGCAGAGGAAAAGTTCTGGTCAGTCTTGCCTCAAAAAGCAACCACAGATCTCTCCTGAATCTGCAATATGCTTTCTTAATATAAAGAAAAAAATCTGTCTTTTGGAGCATTTTTATCATCCTTTTATCATCATTTTCATTATATTCTTTTGAAAAAAAGCTGACTCATGGACCTGGAGACAGTGACACAGAACACAATAACCTACACTACAGAGGATTCAGGGAAAGTTTTCTTGTTCTCTCACTCCAATTTTCCTTACAGATTATTTCATACTCCAGGATCTGAGGGTTCCTTGATAGGAAAGCAGTTCAGTTGACTTTCTGCTCTGAGCTCTCTACATACCAGTCAAAAAAGATACCACATAAAGCCACATTTCCTGAAAAAGTGTAGCAAAACATTACATAAAATACATCCTCAATGTGAAGTTTATTGCATAACGAATGCAAACTGTTAGCACTTTATTTTGATTAAAAAACTTTGCCTCTGAATTATAGCATATACTAAGTTAAAAAGAAAAGCCCTTTGGCTATGAGACACTACATAAAATTAATTTTTGGCTATGCAACATTTTTTAAGATTAAAAG
The DNA here is from genome assembly GCA_013399055.1 of Ramphastos sulfuratus. Lineage (NCBI taxonomy): Eukaryota > Metazoa > Chordata > Aves > Piciformes > Ramphastidae > Ramphastos > Ramphastos sulfuratus. Next base: position 11,848 of record WBNM01025591.1, on the reverse strand, counting down.
ATTAAAGTATCCAGCTGAACACCTCTCTTGGTGTATGCAGTTGTGCCAGAAGAATTTTCATGGAATGTGTCAGCTGATTGTCATGGATCTACATCTAAACATTTGAATTTGTCTTTTCTGCTTCTGCCGTAGAAGGTAGCACATACATTTTGAGGTAATTCTATAAAACAAACATCTGAGAAACTGAAGACATTAATATTGTTAGAATTGAATTTTTGTAATCACATTCTTTGCCTTCCAAAACAAAGAAAAGTACAACAGTAAATTAATTTTATAGAAAAAAAAGTCAACGCCAAATTTAAAACATGTAGGGGGGAAAAAAGGGTTATAATTAAAGGTAAACCTTCTGGAGTTATCCACAACAAAGGCAAAAAAGGGAAAAGCTAGCCATCATTTGAAATCCAAGTCTAAAAATTATCTCAGTCACATTAAAAATCAGAATAAAACCTATAGGAAAATTCTTTGATGTTCATGCCTACAATTCTACCAAGTTCCGTAGGACTTAGCTATTAAATTGCCAGTCTTTAAAGTAGAAGAAAATTTTACATTACTTGAGTATAAGGATCCTTTGCTCATCTCAACAATACTTTTTTTTATATGTTGAAAAAAAATTAAGCATTTCCTTTGCTTATCTTTCCAAATCAGATTTGCAGAGAAAGGAAATCCTCAAATATCTTGTAGAAACATAGGGTTTTCAGTCTGCTATATATCTGGACTGAAGTCCAAACATCAATGAAATCCTGACTAACAATCTGGGCAGTGACATTAATTTCCTGAAGAAATTGTAATACATTAATTTAAATCAACTCTCTGTTTAAGTGACAGAAATTTTTCAGACAACACTGAGCACATTTGAACTGTTTTTCTGTCTATTTTCCCGCTCTGGAATTTTGAGACAGAATGTTCATTTCAAGTATGTAAATGCATATTACATCATTTGACACAGAGAGTAAGACAATGCGCAGAGGTATACTAAATTACATGATACAGAAACGCGTTTAAGCATTATTTTGCAAAATCAGGAACAGTAAAGCAAATGCCATGAAATAATACCTATGTCTTTTACTAAGTCATTTTCAGAAGAGCTAATGGAGCTTGGGATATTTCATCATCCTTCAGAATTGGACACTAAGTGATAAACAAAGCTGCTTCAGAAAAAAGAAAAATTAAGTCTTCTGATGCAGATGCATTGATGGAAACACTGCATAACTGTGCACAGATGGTACTCCATAGTGAGCTCTCCAGAATATCTGAGATTTTGTTTGCCACTTTACTATTTCAATTTATGCTATACCTCACTGTAAAACAAAAAAAACACATGCACAAATAACTTCTGGGTACTCTGAAAGCACAACAGAATGATTTTCATTCAAAGAATGTATTACGTTGTAGTTCAGCTACTCCTCTCATTTTACTGCTCAGTAGAGCTACGTCAAACTGACAGAGGCTTGAATGTGATATGGGAGGGGAATTTACAATGTTTATGTTCAGTTCAGATGATTCCTTTACAGTTATATTAAATCACAAACCAGCTATGCAGATAGTATTCCAAAAGTGAACAGAAGACTGTGGAGAGGAAACAGAGAACAGAGAGAAGTTTATTTTTTAAATGATGTTTGTTTAAAATTTCCCAGAAAAATTAAGTCCATCAGTGGAAAATATAGACTCCAGAACATCCCCATTTTTCGTAAAGTGTTTAGATTTTTGTGCATAAAATGTAATTAAAACAGAACAGATACATAATAAACCAAATTTGGGTTTAATGTTACCATTCTTAAAAATTTCAAAATTATGTCTTTTTATTGTTTCCTCAAACTACTCATTACAAAGTGGAACAGAACTGATAAGGAGCGTGCCTTTGTCAACTCAGTGATTTATCATTTTGCAGTTCTCAAAATCTTGGAGATAGTGGAAATCAAAGCCTCAATATAAAGGAAACAATGTGTCCTAAGACTGGGCGGTAAGAGGGCCTTCTCATGTCTGATTGAGAAAGAAAGAAACCTCTTCATTCATACTGTGCCTTCAAAATAAGCTAAATTTATGTTATTTCATGTGGAATACATTTTTGATCTTTTCTTACTTAAGTTTAACAAACAATTTGGATAGCGCTTGATGCTGATAGGGAAAAAATTGAGGGGTTGGTTTTCCAACAAATTCTGAAGGAGCTGGTGAAAAGTGTGATGTCCCATATTAAAGTGTGAGAGCAGAAAAAGTGTTCATCTGTGCATCTTCACTTTGTTTAGTCATTTTTGGTGTCCTTTGTCATGCTGCACAGTAGAGTCCTTGAGTTCTTCTAGAAGAAATGTTGGTGCCTGTCCCTGATCTTGAACCAAGTTGTGTATAATATACCATGTGCAGTGCATCTTAGCAACTTATGCCCAGGAAGTCAGAAGAATGACAGAAGTGTCCCCCTGCTCAGTATTACACTACAGTGCAAAATTCAATTAAATTATTAAACTACCTGGCAAGGAAGTTCACATTTTTCTCCTCTCCAGCCTGGGGCACAGGTACAGGTTCCATCCAGTGCATTGCAAGCCCCTCCATTAAGGCACTGGCAAGTCAGGTTACAGCCAAGTCCCCAGGTACCACTGGGACAATTTATTGAACAATCTACACCATGCCAACCTGCCAAAAACAAGAATTAAAGTGACACATTAATCAAGTTTCCCCCCTACTCCTCTCTGAGGACATGTTTCCCTCCGCCTACCACGTGTCATCTCTCGGAGATGCACAATACTGGGGTAACGTTAACTACAGGCTAGCATCAGCACTTTCAGCTGAGGACTTGTCCACATTTGAACAAAGGTGTTCAAGGGCACCTTGTAACATCTGTGCACAGCATACATTTGCAGATGGATGCCAACATACAAAAGCAATTGATGTGAGATCTGAAATGAAAGCAGAGACACCTTGAAATTTCACTGACTAGCACTGAACTATACTGAAAGTTGTAAAGAAGACATAGCCTGAAAAACAAATAATTTTTAATATTTCCCTAGACTTAAGCTGCTGCTTTCATAATTCTTCCACCAGCATTCAGTACAGGGAAAAAAAAAAAAAGTAGTGCATATGTTGGATTTGTCCAAGAATAGAGAGATCTTTTATCTTTCTGTACTTAAAAAAAAACAAAAACAAAACAAACAAAAACCAACCAAAAAAACAAATAAAAACCCCAACCTTCAAAAACATAATGTAATGGGAAATGGTTCTGAAATGCAGCGTTCTCTGCTGATTATGCCTGATAGAAAAGATTTGCAGACAGTACACGGGATAGACAGAAATGCAAATAGATTTTAAAATGTGTTATCATCTATTCAATACAAGAAATGGCGTGATCCAGTCATATGTTATCATCAGCGATGACACAAGCCAAGTTTCTAATTTTGTACCTTGTTTACAGTAAGTGAAGGGGAAAATGACTCTGCAGTGAGCCTAATCAATAGACTATGCAAAACATGTATTGAAACAAAGCTGCCTCGTGCCCTCAACTGACAATTTTGAATTTAGGGGTCATTTCTGGAAAAAAAATTATACTTTACTAGCTAGAACACTAAGGTCCTTTCTCTGAAGGGTCTTTCCAGGATTTACAAATTTCCTTCACTTACATGACACGTATCTCCATTTAATTTAATTTAGCTTAATTTCACTGTTTGCATTTCTTTTTCATCATAGTATGACTAAAACTGCATGATGCACAAGAAGATAGGATTATGCATGGAATAGTTTTCTCCTCACAACTAGCTACTTAGCAGTAGCTATTTAGCTAATTTAACAGAGTTAAATCAGATTCGCTGTCTCTGGAAACTCATTTGCTACATGACCGATTTAATTGTGTCAGTCACTGGCAGACTTCTTCAATATTTGTCTAGATAGTTCTAATACTTTTCCTATACTCTCAAAAATACTCTATCTGGCTGTAGAAAAATATTTTTACACAGATGGATCTACCATGTAAGCTGGACATGGGATTTGCTTGGGAGCAAATAGAGAGTCTGCCCCTCTCATCTCAGCAATCTAACATCACAGCTGGGAAAAGAGGTACATTACACAAGCAGATCTTTAGGTGGAATTTAAAAGCATGTTTTGAGTTGAACAGGAACACCATGTGGGCCCACAGGGAAAAAGTTTCTGCAGAACCAGTGCTGGAGGATGTCTGAGATATCATCGATACAGACAATGACGTGTGCTACTGTGAGATGAAGAGAGATGAGACGAAGAGCTGGGCAGGTACACAGAGTTCCTGGTGGAAGTAGTGCACTAACCATCAAAATTACTGTTGGGTGGTGAGAGCTAGACTAAGGGGTTGAGAAATGTGAGTCCATTTGCACTACTGCTGGAGGATTCATAGAATCATAGAATGGTAAGGTTGGAAGGGACCTCAAGGATCATCTAGTNCCTTCCTGTGCTGGGGGCTCCAGAACCGTACACAGTACTCCAGATGGGGATTCAGAACTTTTCTCACTTATATAGGGAACAGTAAAAGGTACAGGTGGGGAAGGGTGCTAGGTAAGGTTTTGTCAGATAAATATTAAGCAATAGAGTACTTGGATAGAAAAAATTTCAAGGAGTTATCAATGCCAGTGCTAAACTGTCAGGAAGAAGCCTGAGTCTCCGTGCTGTTGAGAGGGGTGAGGGTGGCAGCAAGAGGTGGTACTCACTCAGGCTGAGGGGAAACAGTGCCGTGTATTTTTACAAGGAAGGCTCGTAAATACGTATCAGTAGTTCTTTTGGCAGACCATAACGCTATCCCAACAGACAAGTAGTGAACACTAACAATTAAGCCAGTATGCAGCCCACTGAGAACTGCATCCGGGAAACAAAAGGTGTGTGCACTTCTCTCTGAACAGATGTTTTTCTAGGTTTTACCTCCCAGAGCAGCAGAAGCATAAAGTATTCTGGTGATATGGCCTTCAAGGTGGTCTACTTTTTATGGTTTCTTTCTTCTTTATTTAAAAAATGCAATTTCATGTTATGTTTACAGAAAAAGAAAATTAATATGAAGAGTCACTTACCTGCTTTGCAGGCACAAGAACCATCGACTGGTGAACAGATGGCTTCATTTTTGCAGTTGCATACAGATGAACAGTTTACTCCGTATGTCCCCGGAAGACAAGGAGTACCACAAGCAGCACCCTGAATTATACAAAATTAGAGGCTAAAAGGTCTCTGAGGAGGTTCAGCCAATACAACTAATAAATGACATAGACTGACTCGGATGCCACAAAAGCCAGGAAACATACAGCCCACAATTGTCCTCCATACTTTTTTCAATCTATAGTAAGCATTCATTTTCTATTAGCTGCTGTTAAGAGCTCAGGTCACACAGCTAGCAGCATTTGGTTACACCAGTGAACAGTATATTCAGTAATAAAGAACCCCTTCATGAATCCAAAAGACAGTAAGAGAGTAGTTTAATGGAACATAATGTGGATATGTAAAATATGTTAAAGAATTAATTCAGCTGAACTTTTCACAGCTGCTCCTCATAGAAGAACAGTCATCCTGTAAAATTATTTCTATGTTAGATTATCATCTTATTGCAACAGCAACTATGTGTAAAAGATGTGGATTCATCTGTCCTGAACATTTGTAAAAAACAATGCCTTTGTCTAGTATTTCTCTGGAGAGAACATGAAGAATTGGCACAGAGATAATGACTGAAACATAGCATTCCTCCCTTTGTGTACACCTCAATACCACACCCTCTTTCTTATCACTGTCTTACAAAGCAAGTAAGTTTTCTTTCTTAAAATGGCTTACTTTCAATATACCATGAACCAATCACAAATGGCCTTTGCAAGGATTTATAATACGCTCAATAGTACCTAACTGTCCTTACTTCTCTTTTACTGTAGTGGAGAAAGGACATACAGGCATCTTGAAGAATTTGGCACATACCTAAACACAGTGGAGCTAAAAAGGCATCATGAAATTGAGACTTATTTACCTTAAATCCAGGGGCACAGGTGCATTTTCCAGTCACACTATCACAATCAGCACCATTTTGGCAGCTGCAGATTTGCTGACATGACTCGCCATAGAATCCCGGGGAACAAGTCTCGTTGCAGTAGAGCCCAGACCAGCCGGGCTTGCAGGAGCATTCCCCAGACATAGGGTGACAGCTGCCAGGGGGGGATGAAAGGAAAAATAATTCAGAACTAAATGTTACATCAATTTTATTTTGTTTTTTTTCAGAGAACAAAAAACTTTTACAGATAAGTTGCATGCCATGCATAGAGATGACTTTACTTCCCAATCCACAATGCAAAACACTCTGTATATGAATATGTAAGTGCATGCCAATTAAGAAATGTAACATCATAGAACATACAGACATTTTGGGAGGACAATGCAAGAAATGTTTTTCTACTGGAAAGAAACTTATCTGCAACACAAGTCTTACCATAAAATAGATATCTGTAGTTAAAAATATTAAGGTGATGAAACCATTAAATTCCCCAAAATGTATTGTTTGGTTTCTACTCAAAGCATAGGAGAATCATTTTCATAACACTGCCCAAACTCAGCGGCATACTGCCAGAGAAATAAGATGCTTTGGTAAAACAGCACAGCACCCAACATAAAACAGTAACACAGGACCCAGCGAGTAGCAAGCACTCTTTTTTTTTTTTTTTTTTCAGTTGCTGATTGAATACAGGACAACTGGCAGCTTTGCAGGAATGATATAAAATCATTTTAATTGGCCAGAAATCAGATGTTCCATCAGAGCAGTGGCCTTTTGGAGAGTATCTCCCCTATGCTGGCCATACCTGTTGGCAGACCAGCTGTCCCTACCTGGAACAGCAGTTTCATTGAAGGGCCAGTCAGACAGCTGTTGCCTCATAACAAATGGACATCATCAGCTGTGTAAAGATATATGTGCTGGAAAAGTAGACACAATGGGGTACTCTGTAGCACTCTGGCAGACAAAGCTCTTGCTTAATTCTCATCAAAGGAAAGCTTTAATATCCAAAATCCAGTATATTTACAATGGAAGACTGTTTAAAGATATTTGTCTGCCACTGACTGAAGTTCCCTTAAGTGTGCTGAAAGGAAAACGTGCCTTCATCCAGACACATTAAATGACCCATGACAAGAGCTTGATTTTGCAAGATTTGCTCACTCCTTGTGTGGGGGGGTATTTAAGCATTTTTCTGACCATTTGAAAGTTTAAAAAAATACTGCACTTTTAGGTTCTATAAGTAACAAGAGTATTCTTTCCAAAGGGTTGCAATATAATAGGAGCATGCAATATTAGTTTTAACTGCCCTTGGACTCTAGGATTACTGTTGTCAAACAAATAGTTTCCTATGGCTGAACACAACCAACCAACAACATACTGCTGATAAAGGAAAGTATGAATTGTAAAGGTAATTCACCAGGGCAGAGTAGAGTAGGAGGAGAATCTCCCTAGACCCATCTGGTCACACTCCAGAATACTGTTGGCCTTCTTGGCCTTGAGGGCACATTGGTGGCTCATGGTCAACTTGGTGTCCCCTGGCATTCCCATGTCCTTCTCTGCAGAGCCACTTTCCAGCAGATCAACCCCTAAACCTGCACTGATGCATGGGGGTATTCCTTCCCAGATGCAGGACTCTACACTTGCCCTTGTTGAGCTTTCATAAGGTTCACCTCTACCCAACTCCCCAGCCTGTCCAGGTCTCACTGAATGGCAGCACAGCCTTCTGGTGTGTCAGCCACTTCTCCTGGTGTGATCATCACCAAATTTGCTGAGAGTACACGCTGTCCTCTCACCCAGGTCATTGATAAGTATGTTGAACGGGACTGGACCCAGTACTGACCCCTCAGGGAACACAACTAGCCACAGCTCTCTACAATCCCTGCACTGATAATAACAATCCCCTAACCTCTATTGTTTAGCCAGTTCTCAATCCATCTTACTGTCCACTTATCAAACCCACACTTCCTAAGCTTACTTATCAGGATGTTATGGGAGACAGTGTCAAAAGCCTTGCTGAAGTTGAGGCAGACAACACTGACTGGTTTCCCTTCATCTACCCAGCTGTCATGCCATCATGCCAGTCTCCATATTTTTTATCAGTGGAAGAATATAGAGCAGGGAACACGAAATAATTTTTCACTCCACAACTGAAGAGTCATTCAGGGATGAATAACAATGTATTTTTAAGATAAAATTAGTAGTACTATCATTTAAAAAACATAATTTTCAGTGGTGGTGTTAGGTTGGTTGTTTTTGAGTTTGGTCTGGGTGTTTTCTTTCAGGAAAGAAAGTATCTATAAGCAAGTACTGGGTATGAAGTAAAGGTGCTGACATTCTGTGCCCTCCTCAGTGAGTGACACTAAAGCATACTTGCACCTATATTGATTGACACCAAAATTAGTATTCTGTAATTTGTAATTAGGCGTAGGAAGCTAGAGCACTTCTGAAGCTTTTTGATGGGTTCTCATGCATTTAGCTTGATTGGCAATAGGATTTATATATTAAGATAGGGAAATAAAGAGATGTTGAGAGATACTGCCAGCACATCCACTTTTATCCCTGGTCTTTTGTTCATGCTTTTGGGAAACACAACCCTACTCTGTACAGAAACAAACAAAAAAAAAAAATAGCTGTTTGTCAGTTGATGTTATATATTTGATGAGGGGCTTAGATGAAGCTAGTTTTTTTAATATGATTTATATAGATGTTTCACTGCTACAATTTCCACCTATGTTCTGAAGCACCATATGCAATACATAGTTTCCATGAAAAGCTCTTGTACATATACATATGGGTCCATTAGAAAAATGCAAAATTGCAAGATGCCCCAATCTGGACTTCAAAAACACACCCAGACTATATGAACTAAGTATCTGTCATATCACAAAATTCCACTGGACCCTCCATATGTATTTCAGGAAAAGCACAAGACAAAAGAAACCCCACTAAAGCCTGTGTTACAAATAAACCCTAATTCTAGCCTGAACTATCCCAAATTAGTTGGTGATACAGAGTGAACCTAGCTGATCTTACCTACAGGTGTGAAGCAGTGATGAAAATAATAAGAGGGAGCTTGCACTTGACATTCCACAGGTGTAACAAATACCATTTGTAAACCTTCTAGATAAATAAGCAGCTACAATCTGTCCTTTTTACACTTTCTGAATGGTTGTCACGTGTCACTTGAGTAAAGCCATGACAAGACCTCATGTAAAAGTAGCTTTAGCTACAAGAATATTCCTGTACAAAACTGACAATGGTGATGAAGCCAGGTGAAGATCTTTGTCACCCAGTCATGCAGACTGGATCTTCAGAATGGTTATGTTTCTGAGAGTCTTACAAACTGTGGATGGAAATGGCAGGGACACACAAGTCTGCTTTTATCAGCTCAGTACTGCTTTTGTACCCCATGTGAGGAAGCCATGTACTATGCATGTGGAAGCATGCTTTCTGAGGTCTTAGTCTCAATCAGATAGTGCTCACTCAGATTTTTTTCTTGATGATCAAGTAAAATCAGAAAATGGATAGTGTCACCCAGACACAGGGAACACATGTTTGTGTCTATTTTACACTCTAGCTCAAACTTTTCCTATATACTGAAAGATGCAACAGAGAAGAGCTATTTCTTTCAAAACCTTTTGGTGCAAGAGGGTTGTTACCTTCTGCTGTTCTCTGCACCATTCAAAAAGAATAAAAACTGTCATGTGAACCTATATCTAACAGTTTACAAAACACAGGGAGCTTTGTCTTCTGTACCATTACTCAGATGCCCCTTGATTTCTGTTTTTCGTTTGTTTCTTTGTTTGGATGGTCTTAATCACTTCCTAATCCAGGTTTTTGAAGGAACCCTTGTATGTAAAATATATTTGTGAAGTCATGAAAGTCTTTGTTTTCCTCACACATCATTATGCTCTTGGAAATATGCTCCCACACCTACAGGGCTGTTAAGTGCCTTTTGGTTTGTCACATAGAAAGGAAAACTGTTTGAAAAAAGATCAGCCACATGTGTCTGTTTACATGCGAACATTTGTGATCCGACTTGACCGCAAGCTGTCTTCCAGCAATATAAAATGAAGAGACAGCTGTGGTGAACATGAATCAGAAGTAATCCCTGTAATATCAGAAATACTATACAGTGTGACATGTTCCTGTCTAACAAGGCTGCTGCAACAGTCTGCAAACAACTTTTCCGGAAAGCAGCTAACTGTAATTCATAACACAATAGTATTTTGTCTACCAGCATAATTTGAGAGCTAGATGGGTCAGCATTATGCTGCCATTTATTCTTGAATGCATTGCCCAAAGACTGCAGTGCTTGATTTTATGTCAGAAAGTGTAATTTTTCAAAAAACATTTCAAGTAAATGAAGTAAGAAGTGCAAGCACACAAATGGAAAGGGAAAATAATTTCATTTGATGTCACAGGTTTTATCAATGAAAGGGGGTGTTGAATAGCTGAGGCAATCTACAAAGCAATTTTTCACAGAGGCCTAACAGAATATGTTTCCATGGATGCGCCCCAGTACCTTAACATCAGTGCTAAATTCTTACTATAAGCTTTTGTTTTGCCTACAGAAAGAGGGCATCTAATATATAACATAGAGCAGTACTCTCTCTGACATCCTAGAGTTTCTACAAATTTCTTTCACAGCTATTTTCACAGCAAAAATGTATATAATGCTCACAAACCTTATCTAAGCTACTATTAAGTACAAATGAATGTGTAAGTGAATGTATAATGACCATGATATTTCACCAGAAGACCTGTGTTGGGTAACAAGAGAAAGCTGTCCACAGTTGTTCTATAAATATGTTGGCTGGCCTGGACTGACATCTGAGATTCTTCCCTCACAGCTGAAAAATTGTCTCCAAATAGCTGTTTTTCAAATTTCCATGACAATATGCTGAAACACAGCAAAATTCACAAAGACACACAAAACTAAAAAAAAAATCAGACTCATCATCGCCAGAATAAGCAGACATGGTAAAAGGTAACTCAGCTGGCAAACTTCTTTTCATTCTACTTTCAGGGGTCAGATTTTAGCTGCTTTCTAGAAAAACTGTTTAAATGGGGAGGTGGGGGGGGGAAGTATTTTTAAAATCCAGATTTACAATTGGAAAGACTTTGGGAATTTTGCCTTAAAATGTCACCTACACTAAAATTAAGAAGCACTTTTGAGTCATTATTTTCTTTCTTGATATGGTTAGAGAATACCAAGTACTCTACAAGTCTTTATCTCCTTCAGTTTGCATGAAAATACTTGGGAAAAAAAAACAGATAATACTTATTTTTCAATTATATTCAGATTTATGTTCTATACTGACAAAGAAAGGAGGTTAAAGAGTGTAAGGCTTACCTCCAGGTATTAGGCATGTGGCAGGGGCACTTTTTATCGCATTTGAGACCATAAATTCCCTCAGGGCAAAGCCTTGTTTCACAGTGCTCTCCAGTGTATCCTGGTTCACAGAGACAGGCACCACTGATGTGGTAACATTTCCCACCATTCATACACTTGCAGGTCTCAGCACACCGCACTCCATAACTCCCCACTGGACATTCATCTTGGCATCTGTGAGGAAAAAAAAACAAAACCACAACAACAAAATAAATAAATATAAATTTGTTTTATGTGGAAATTTAAGGAAAATACTGTTTATTAGGGATCTCTCATATTAGTCTAAAATGCCTATTAAGTATAGCAAGAATGTACCAAACTTTCTATTTAGAAGTGCCTGATTTCTTTTGCTGCTCAGCTAGACAGGCTTAAAAACATTATCTCTGCAAACCTGCCTGATAAACAACTTATTAATCATGCTTGATTAACAGGTGGCTCAGGGGCTCGTAGTCCCAACAAAAGTTTGGTTTTTTTGATCTTTGGGAACTTTA
>WBNM01025586.1:1508-13650 GCA_013399055.1 Ramphastos sulfuratus | reverse complement strand
GCCAGGGGAAGTTTAGGCTGGAGGTGAGGAGAAAGTTCTTCACCGAGAGAGTCATTCGCTACTGGAATGGGCTGCCCAGGGAGGTGGTGGAGTCACCGTCCCTGGAGGTGTTCAAGGCACGTTTGGATGTGGCACTTGGTGCCATGGTCTAGTCTCGAGGTGTGTGGTAACGGGTTGGACTTGATGATCTTTGAGGTCTCTTCCAACCTTGCTTATACTGTGATACTGTGATACTGTGTGTGTGTGTGTGTTTGTGCAAATTAATATTACACTTACCTATTAACAAATATGATAGCAAGGAGGATTTTTTGTTTAATCTTTTGCCAATCTTTTCACTACCAGAGGAAATACCTACGAACTCTACATCTTGGGAAGAATGAAAGCACTCTCTCTAGACACTTCACTGCATATAACTGTGGAGTCCTTAGAGGCAAGCCTAGTGCCAGCAGTTTGACAAACGTGAATTGTAAATAATACACAAGTAAAGTCATTTATTCAGCAAGGTAAGTTTGTCTTGCAATGCACTCCACATTCATTTATATTATAAGGCACATAAGCTACAAAACACAGTTGTTCAGTGTTTGCTTTGCCATCCTGCTTGAGCAAAGTGCTATATGTTACCTAATTTAAGACAACACATTTCCATCTTAGGAAACAAAAGGTCTGTGGTAAATCACTAATTCAACTGAAAGAAATGCAACAATAGTGTCCAGGAGAAACATTAGAGGTTTTTTTCCTATATTCATCTATCACTTTGCTCTTAGTGTGCAAGAAGCAGTTTCTAAGATCTTTTATTATATGTGAATTTCCGTTCAGTGCAAGGCTCATCACTTCATAAACAATGCAGCAGCAGGTAGTCTGGTTACAATAAAAGGATAATGCCACAATTGCATCACATTATTCTTCTACTCAGTGTTACAATAGAAAAGACTGGTTAATGATGTAAAGTATAAGTGTTGTAATTCAATGTTAGCACAGCTGTTTTGCAGCCATTGTTAATTTATTGCAAAGCAGTTCACATTTTTCTCTTCTACAAAAGTAAAACATGTATTTGCTAAGTGACTAAAATAAAGTAACAGTAATTCTGACTGGAAACTGTAGGTAATAATAACATATCAATATGTCCGTATCAATATGCCCATAGTAGTTATAAGTTGAAATTATTATTTTGTGCTGTTACCAGGAAAGCATGATCGTGCACAGCTAAATACAGCAAATTCCTCATCCACAATAGCCTTCTTCCTTAAGAAACCCATCAAGAGTTTCCACTTTTACCACAGATTTCGTTTGGTTGAGAAAAACAAACAATAACTCTGATGAAGTCTGTGGGACTGTATCTGAAGAATAAAGCTGTCTTCATTCAGAATGAAGGTTGAAGAATTTTGTATGTAAATAACTACTGTAGCCCATGGATTTGTCTTTAGCTTCCGCATTGCAAATTAAACTACCATCTAGAGTGACAAAGACAAGATAATTATCTCCACTAACTTTTAGCAAAGATAGCTACCAGTGTCAGCCCTACTCTCCTTCTCTGCTCTTCAGTAATTCCTAATGCAGGTCTATGAGGGGAAAAAAAAACAAACACAAAAAAGAAAAAAAACAGAAAAAAAACGCAAAAAAAAGGGAACTTTTTCTATATTAAGTATATTTCATAGTCAAAGTGTCACAAAGCCCCTTAAAAAGTAATAAATGCAGTACTGACAGCATGCCTTCTCTAGAAGTGAAGAAAGTGCCCATTTTCTCTAAATTGCTTAAACCCATCCAGCTTTGGATTGAAATGTTGTTTTCCAGTACCAGAAGTCTGCAACCTCAGTGGCCTACCTGGATTGCAGACTGCTTCACCTGCCCACCAAGTCTGTCTAGCTGCTAAGAAAGCAATGGCAATGACCTTCTGAGGGCAACCAAGACATCTGTTAGAAATGAATTTAGTGTTCATTTTGTATTCTCATTCCTAAGCATTCACACATGACAGATTTATATGTGAATATAAGAATTTCCCTAGACTCTGACAATTTCTTGCTGGTTGACAAAAAACCCAAACACAAAACACATTTATGACAAATATGTGGGGCTGCACTTTGCAAGGTTTCTGCCATTTGTTATAATAGTTCCGGCAAAATTACATTTTATAGATTACAGGGGAAGTAACTTTTTATAAAGGTTATTATTCTGAAGGATATTGAGTTAGGATAAGTCATTCTCCTCAACTCATGCAATTCTGATCATAATAATACATTTCATTCTCCAAAGCTCATGTTGAGAAACCACAGATGATGATGAAAAAGCAGTCTTATCTCTAGCCTTGTTCTGAATTCAGACCTAACACTATTCTCACACCCATGTAGATGTCCTAGACTTTAACAAAAAAAAATAGAGTTTTATGAAGGACACAGTATTTTGTCCTATGAGTGATAAGGGCTTTCAGAGTTAGTGTAAATGAAAAGCAGATGTCAAATATAAATTCTACTTCCCATTCTTTTATCCTCAACTCTAAGATTCTTAAATGAGACTTTGAGTTAGCGAAAAAATAGGAAGTTTCATGTCCTGCTTTCCATTTAATTCTGTGAAGGCAAGTGATGTGTTGTGGATGCATATCAACAGAATGAAGGAGAAACACTTAAAAACTATAGCATGACAACATGAGTAAACTGCACATGGTTTATAATGAGAAATTTTGTACTGCTTTTAACACTCCTGTTTCGAAGAAGTTCTCAGATTTGGTCATCAAGTTATAGTAGCAAAGTGACTTCGATAATTACACATAACAAGGCTACATAATGTAATGTAGGTAATGGGATTTTAATTCACCAATCCATCTTGTGAATGAGTACAAGAAGTAGCAGTCAGCTTCCACATTACTTTACTCTGTTTTAGTGCTAGTTATATTCTGCATGTGTGTTAGCCCACCTGCAGTGCCATTATTTATGCGATCCCATTAGGAAAACAGTTTTTGCTTGCATTTCAGAGACTTATTACAAAATTCATTCAGACAAAGATGAGTTATATCTTTTTAATAGGTTACCTGTCTAAAGAACAACACTTGGTGTCTGTATAAGCAACAACACTAGGAGTCATAGTCATTTTGCTGTGTCTTTTACTGGTGCTGGTGGAATTGGGGAAGGAGGAAAGTAGGAGATTGCATAAGAAAATGTGGTTTTCATTACTGGTACACATTGTACTACAGAACAAGAAGCTGCTTCCCAAAACTATGAATCTGACTGCGTGAAAGAAGCTAAAGAAGTTGCAACTTGCTAACTTTTATTCTCTATATCTTCTCTTTTCTACATTAGTGGCATAAAACCAAAAGCTGTAGAAAAAGAGTAGGTTTGGAACTACAAGTCATATGGAAATATTAAAGGCATAACAGGATCCAGACCATATAATCTAGACATCCAATGCCATTTACTTTTATGTATGGAATGAAGTAGCCTGTGTGAAATAAGTGTCCATGTTTCTCTGCAGTTAATGCGAAAAGGAGAAGCCTTTAAAGATCTCTGCAGAGCAGAAAATTGTACAACCTGAAAAGTATTGCATTTCAGAGGGTTTCACTCACACAAACACTTTCATGACTACCTGGACTTCTCACATGCTTCCCTTGCAAAGGCTTCTTACTTAGGTCTCAGGAAATTTCCATGCAAGGCATTTGTATGACTTAAGCAGAACATGTCTCATCTGGAATGTCTTGGATGGTGGATGATCACGTTGTTTAAGAGATCA
This sequence comes from Ramphastos sulfuratus, assembly GCA_013399055.1. Lineage (NCBI taxonomy): Eukaryota > Metazoa > Chordata > Aves > Piciformes > Ramphastidae > Ramphastos > Ramphastos sulfuratus. Next base: position 9,933 of record WBNM01025586.1, on the reverse strand, counting down.
TCCACTTTACACACAGACCATCATCCACTTTACACATAGACCATCATCCACTTTACACATAGACAATGATGAACAACTATTTGTCTTTGCGGAAGCTATATTCCCATAGAAGTTTGTTCTGCACAAACTATTTCTCTGCTATCAAAGAAGTTTGTCTCAAAAAGACTGCTTCTCTACTCCCCTTTCTTTTTATTCAAGCATCCATGACAGTCTATTTCTGCACCAATATGTTACAGTTCAGGCACCACTTGGGAGCCTACAGTTGTGCCAACTCAAGGCCATTGCTTCACAATCAAGCTTGCACAGAGGTGCACCAGTAATAACCCAGAATATTAGAAGTGCTTGCTGTTTTGTGACCCCCTACAGCGCTGTGCACAGGTGCCTCAAGAATGACAGCTAAATGGGAGTCTCACTGTACCTGGGCCATCACACAAGCAGTACATGATCTGTCCTGCTGTGGGACCACCTCTATCAACCACCCATAGACAGGGAACAAAAGGGAATTCAAGAATAAAAGGCAGCTCCACATAACACTTGGTCTGCACACACCACCAAGACACTAACCACATNTGCCATATTGGGTGAAGCCATAGGCTTGCTTTATCCTTTTTTGGGCAGATCACGGGCCCTGCACAAGGCAATCATGTGCCCCCTATTTACCCCAGGTGATGGACAGGCCCCGGACCCCAGACTTAGTGGCGCCAGGTCCTTTGTCCCTTTTCCCGTGGTTGCTCTCTCCCCAAAACAGCAGAAAAACATGTCTGCACAAGCCAGGACATGTACAAGCCCAAGAGGCCTGTTTAGGCCTACCACGACAATGGGAGACCACTGGAACATGGAGTGACACTTTTCTCTTCTTAGTTCTAATCTTCTTTCCACTCTTCACTCTCACTCTACTACATTTTCTCTTTCTTTCTGGTACGTAGTAGGTAATTGCCTCACCTGACTTAAGAACCACTGTCTGTTGTTATAACTGAAGAATCTCCCATGAGCCCTTCCTCTGAGGTCAGGTCATGACAGTCTTTTAAAAGGCCTTACTCTTTGGGTAATTTAATACCTCTCTTTTAGACCTTTATTACAGTGGTTTTTAAGCTTTTTCATCTTAATGATTTGAGCTGGAAATTAACCTAGCTCTGTATAGTCATGTGAATGCTACGTGCACTCTTTCTTCAGTTACAGAGGAATGGGGGGACTCGCACATTCTTTGTGTTACAGTTCAAATCCTTTGGATTCAGAGAGCTGTGTCTGATTAGAAAGAATTCTGTCTTTCAAAGATCTGTTGCTGAGCCTCTCACTATTCAAATGTATCTTGTCAGTTCAGTAACACCTTGGTGAAAATAAAATATCTCCTACAAGCTCACCACAGAGTCATGGTATTTAGCAGGTTTTTTTCCCCTTTATTTAAATTTTATTTATTTTAATTTTTAAAAGCATCTTAAAGCATGCTTTAATCCCTCTACAATTACTATTACCATACATCTGTTACTATCATCAAAGGCTGTATGTGCTGAACCCTCTGGAACTGCTTTTTCACAGTGAAAGTAAACTTGCCCAAACAGATCACATGGTAGTCAAAGAATATATTTTATGACATTCTATGATTCTATGATTCCAAGAGACAGATGAATTTAACCAGATGTAGGGATGAGATTGAGATTTAGTTGGAATAGACCAGGAGTTGGGGGTGGACCAAGGTGCAAAAAGATAGGGGTAGGGGGATGAAAGAAAAAAAATATTAAAAAAAAAAAAATTCTAGGCTTATACATCAGTTATTGCTTTTTTTTTCTTTTCAGATTCATTTTCCTTGCTTTAATTCCCCTGGCACTTCTGCCAGGTGGTTCTCAAATAAACATCTACCAAGTGCTAGGAACTAGCACTACCTATTTCACACTTGCTTTGAAGAAAACCTCCTGCATAGCCATTTAATTGTAATTCCAGAATGTGAAAATCATTCTGCATAATTAAATATCCCAATTTAAAAGATGTTAATGGAACACCTCATGTTCTTGGGTGCAGAGCCCTCCAAGGCACTGCAGAGAGTCTGCCAGGTTTCCAGCAAAGAGAACAAGAATGGAAGCCTGGAGAACTCATCTGCAGGCTGGTGCAGGGGGGCAGTGCAGTTTGCAGATTTCAAATCTTCAGGTGAAGGGTCAGGAAACTTGTTCACAAGCTTGTCTGCAGATCTTATCTGGAGCACTTTGAAAAATAAAGGTCAGCATCCAGGAAATGGATCACACTTTTTGAATACTTTGGGCAACAAAATGATCTCACATCTGGTCAGTGTCATCTTCCTAATTATTTTTATATTAATAGGTGTCTCCTTTACAAAGGTTGTATTTAGCGTACAGATTAGGCAGAAGAATAGTGAAGAGCCTAATCTCATCAACAACTGTTACATTATTACATGATCATGTTCTTGTTTTAAGAAGTCTTCCTGGAAAGCATATTCTTTTGAAATAAAAACTTGGGTTTTTATAGTTCATTACAGGAGTAGTAAAAATATGAAACCACCACAGAGAATATGTCTTTAATCAAATAAAGTAGATGTCGGAAAATTTTACAAAAATTTTCTAATTAGCAGCCATTGTTTGTTGTTTATGCTTCTTCTTTCTTTCAAGTCGTGACTCTATTAGTGGACAGCACTGCCTAATGAACAGCTGTCAATATTTGCTTGTATTGTGAATTGAGATCCATATTTTTCACTGGTTTGACACGGTAAACATCATTTAGAATGCCAGGGGGCACATATATTGTGACATGTCACACTATATTAAACTCTCATTACTTTCCAGAGAAGTTTTATAGAGGTGAAACAAAGAACATAAAATCATTCTGGAAATCTAAGGAGTAATCCCCCTTTTTTTGTCAGATCTGTGTATTAGCAGATGAAAGAGATAGCATAGTTCCTTCTGAGCTATTCCAAAACTTTCTAATCAGATAATCTGAAACCTTCAGATTTAAAAGGACAACAAACAAATTTGACAACAGATAAATGATGTTAAGTCTTTAAATCTAACTTGATTCACCAGTTTTATTCTGTTTTTCTGGCATTCCTTTTAAAATGTGAACAGAGAAGGTTTCACTAAAGCTTTCAATATAAAAACTCTGCAGGGATGGAGATATTTTCTTTATTGACAGTCAACCCAAGAACAAATACCCAGGAAATGATTGATGACATCATGGTGTGATTCTGTCCTTGAATTCATGTTCTGTAAATAAGTTAAACCAGTCTCTGTGAGCTCCAATTTGCTCTCCTTAGCAAGCATCAGGTTAAAGAAAAAGCAAAAAAAAGTTAGTTTTATACTGAAAATTCAAGAAGATAAATCTTTTTTGGAGGAATTAAAAACCAGCAGAGAGATAAGAAAAGAATAGCTTAGAGTTCAGAGATTCTTGAAAAAAAAGTTGAGAATTAAGTAACACAGGTCTGTGGGTCAACACTATTCAAAAGTGGAGACAGACAGAAGCACAAACATTAGCTAGGATGAAATATTACAGCTCTGGGAAAGCAGAAGTTGCTTTATTGCTATTTGGTTTCAGTTTCTTTCTCATATTTTTTTATGGGGACTGCGGAGGAATAAAACAATGTAGAAGATTGGTTTTACTAGCCAACAATTTACTTGATGTTATTGATCTGCTGATACAGGATCAACAAGTTTTAGTAAATTGACCAGAAGAACTAACATATTGGGGTAGAATAAAAATAATTTCATTTGAATTCTCCTGTTTTCTCATAATATAAAATTTGTGTTCATTCTCTCATGTAAGCAATTGGTTCCTCCTTCTTAATGAATTAATTTTGAAAAAAAACCCCACATAGCTTATATTCTTAGTCACGTTTTGCTAAAAGTATTTATTTTGGACTATTAAATCTGTCTTGATTGTTGTCTTTCCTTCCTGAAGCAGAGTAGAAGGGTCAAGGACTTAAATTAAGCAGTAAAAAAAAGAAGAGGTTTCTTGATGACTTTTTCTGTAATAGCTAGACAAACAGTATACAACGTTCCTGTGCTTTCTTCCCATAAGAAAAGTATTGCAGAATTTATAAGCCTTCAAAGAGGTTCTTCAGTCTTTACCGGCTTCTGGTTGCTAATCCTTTCCTCCATTTCCTAAAACTCTGTATGAAATTTGTTATCTAGAGATGACCACAACAGAAAGCCATTTCATGGCTTGGTGTCATTTTCAATGAAGATCGCACATATATTCAAATGCCTTTTTCTCTGTCATAACATATATTGTGTATTTTCTCTACCATAACTAGTAACTCAATGTACTTGACTAGCAAAGAGAGAATTTCCTGATTCCAGTGTACCATACTCAGACAGGGAAATAAAACAAAACTTCTGGTTCCTTTCTATTCTCTTTTTTCCAATCTCAATACGATATCAGAAAAATAAAGACAAAGATTTCAGAGGGGCGTTGGAACGGGTAAAGAAAAGCTGTAGACTGAAAGTTTTTCTTGAAGTCTGCTACCTGGTCTGTTTCCTAATGCCCAAAAGCTTTCTGTGGTGAATTTGTCTAAGGAAATTAAATTATAGCTAGATGTGCGGCTGTTCTTCTCTGCACCAGTTAAGGATAACAGCAATTCATGATTTTTGGTAAGTTCAGATACCTAAATCACTGGGTGGCCACAGCAGGTAGGGTCCTGAGGTTTCAGGAGAAGTGACAAACAGCTAAGATGTGCAGTCTGTTTCGGAACAGCAGTTAATAAACATAGTTGTGCAAGGGCCTGTCTGTATCTATTTTCCATGAAATCACAAACCACTCCTCTAAATTTGCTTCAGTTGTTTAATCTTAAAAAAAAAATATAAACTAATGCTGATTTAGTTAAATTCTGATCAAAGATGGAAGAACAGGAAACCTGCTGAAAATAGAGTGAAAGCTCTAGGTAGCATTCACATGGTTATTTATACAGAATTACTTCTGAACTATCTGCATCCCAAATGATGGGAATTTTTTACAAGTACTTCTACAAAAGTGTAAATTCTTTAAACTGAAATTGCATCTTCAAAAAAAACCATGTAGCTGATATTCCAGTGGTCTAATATTTTATTTAATGGTAGGAAATTTTAAACCTTTTTTTTTACCCCCTGAGCCAAATATGTTCTAAAATAAAGTACTTAAATAGCATTCTAAATAAATGCATACATATGTACACACATTTCTTTATAAATAAAGCTTTTTGCTCTCTATCTTACATTCTGTTTCTCAGATGAAGGACAGATATAAGAGGACTACTGGGAAGACTCGTGGAAAATAATTGTCTTAAGTGAAAAGTGCATAAGAACGAGCATGTGTGCAAACACAGAACACAGAAATCAATAAAGGCATTAAAATCTCCTTGCTTCTTGTGGGTGAGAGAAGGAAATCTTGGAGAATTTCATCTTGGGAGTTAAAAAAAACTTTCATTATAAACTTTATAAAAAGTTGATTAAAAATTCTCGGTAATGCTTAGATAATTGAATTCTCAGGTACTTGCATTCTTAGTGATGTGAAAGGTTTGAGGTAAAGAGAATTGCTCCAGGAATGCTGGGTTGCTCAGTGTGTATAAATGGCAGACCGCATACTTCTAAGGCATGATAATATGTAGAAGCAATGAAGGTTTCTCCTTCATATTGAGAACATGCATGAGTAATTGAAAAGGATAGACAAACAATATAAATCTCCCAATATATTGTCACCTTATCTCCTTTTCGTGTCTTCTTAAAGGTATTACCTACAAATAACTGTCTGGATTCCTGTCTCAGTTACAAATGAAGTTAGAATGGAGTGGCATCTTAGAAAGTTTCCAGCACAGTTTCTTGAACTCTACCAAAATGCCTCTCATCAAAATTCAGATTGTTCTTACCCTCCACAAGATGAGATCTGATAGAGAGTGTTGTTTGCACTCTGCTTGATTTATTATCCCTTTCACTTCTCCTCATTATTACCAGGTAACCTAATGTACCACTGAGTTCAGCTATCCTTCTCATATTGATTAAAACATATCTCTCTGTGTGATGTAGACCTGTTTCCTTCTGCCCTAAACAAAATGCAGATCCTCTGTTTGCACTTCTCTTTGCTTGAATGAACAACTACCTTTTCCTGCAGAATTCCCATATTTTCCCTTACTCTTGCCCTATTTTAGTATTCACTGCGGAGTACATATCAGAGCTGATCAGTTGTGGTTTAACCNTGTCTGAGCTGGTTTGGTAAATTTACTAGGTGGGGGGTGGGAGTTCCAAACTCATCACACCCAGCAGGCAGTGAAGCACTACACAGCCATTCATTCACTTCCCACCAATGGAATGCAGGTGAGAAATCCGGGGGTGGGGGGGAAGCCCCAAAAAACCAAAAAACAAAACAAAACACAAAACAAAACAAAAACAAACAAAAAACCCCACCAAAACAAAGTAAGCTTATGAGGAGAGAAAAGGAAGCAACAACAACAGCAACAACAATAATAATAGTCAACTCCCTCCAAGTTTATATAGTGAGCATGATGTCATATGGCATGGAATATCCCTTTGAATTATTTGGGTCCACTGTCCTGGCTGTGTTCTTTCTCAGCTTTTTGTGCAACCTCAGCCTCTTCACAGCCAAGGCAGTGTGAGAAGCTGGAAAGTCCTTGATGAAATGTAACTCTGCTCAATGACAACTAATATCAGTGTGTTATAGAATCATAGAACCAATTTGGTTGGAAAGGAATTTTAAGATCAAATCCAACCATTCTCTAACTCTACTAAGTCTGGTGCTAAACCATGGCTTTATTGACCATGACATTATTCTCCCCTTAAATCTACAGCACAGCGCTGTAACAGCTACTAGGAAGAAAATTAGCTTTATCCCAACTGATACCAGGACACTAATACATATCAGTTCCAAATATTGCTACAGAATTCACTGCTTGTTACAAAGAGCAAGATAAAGGGATGAATTCCACAGTAATATTTTACTGACACTAGCTTCTAACAGCCTATTTATGAACTATCAGATCTGAATCATTGTAAGTACACTGAGAAGTTCCTTCGAATGGCTAGTGCCAGTCAAATGTCCCAGCAATTGAAATGACTGTCAAGAAATACTGGAGGGAGGGAAGAAAAATTGCCTTTTCACAATTCCCACTGCAATGTTGTGAATTTCTGCTATTGCAATGACTACCTATCATCAAAGCAGCTGGTGTTGTCTGGTTGCTTTTAAGATCTCTGTTTGTTTGTTTGCTTGCTTGTTTTTATTCATAGTGTTCTCTACAGTGATGTGTATCGTGTGCTATTGTGAGACTAAGGATCTAGCCTTCTATATTGGACTAGAAGTTTACACTGCAATGCAAATTGCAAATAATGATGATATTCAGGTGTCTAAAAACCTCTATTATCCTCCATTTCATACCAGGAAGTCTTAATAACAGAGGATTTTGCTTTCTTTCCACTGTGAACTCATATTCATTTTGCTATATATCACCTACTGGTCTCTCTCACATTTTTAATGCATTTATCTGGTCAGAAGGACATTGTATTATGCAATTCTCTCCATCGTAATCAATCATTTTCTGTTTGTCACTGTTTTTAAAAAAAAGCAGGCACTTTATTATTCTCTTAAATTCCCTAGTGCCAAATAACACATGAATCAATGTCTACACATATGAAGATATCTACTTTTTTTTTTTTTGTTACTACTGTGTACCTGTGTTCTGTCTTTTGAGTGGCTCAAGGTCATGATCATACTAGCCTATCCTCTTCAAATGGAAAAAAATGAGAGTGTTCTTGCTGTTCCAAGGGCTTGTAATCAGGATAGTTGTCCTGTAGACAAATCTTTCTCAATAAGCAATGACTGGAAAAGACAGTAGGATTTCAGAGTAACGTAGAAAGACATGCACAAGTGAACGTATTTCTTACTGATAACAGGTAAATTAATTGTCATCTCACCATATATTTCAAATATCAACACTTCTAGAAAAATGAATAAACATGAATGAAAAACGAAGGAACAGGCAAATTCTTAGTTGTATGGCCTGCATACCTAGCTACTTCAGATGCCTGCTAAAGATTTTACATAGAAAAGAGAGCAGTTATCACCTAACAACAAATAGTATAGAATTTAATCAAATTTGTATTGGCACTTGTCGTGGAGGGTGGTTTGAATCTGGGTTATAAGTGAATTGTAATGAGGCTGACATTAAAATATTAGCTATTTTTATTAATCAAAGAAAATTTCCCCAAACGTATTTACAATTAACAGACACAGATTCTACTATGCGGTTGGTAAAACTATCGTTGCAGAATGTACATACATTTAATGAAATTAATTTAAATGAATTTTATAAACATTTTTGGAAATTCAAACAACTAGAGAGTCCTGCGACACAAGCTGTCGCTTAAAGGTTAAACGCAAACTTTCGCAAACTTCAGGAAAGAGAGTTAGTTACTCACTCGTTGGAGTCCCAGTATTAATA
>WBNM01025585.1:9972-59688 GCA_013399055.1 Ramphastos sulfuratus | reverse complement strand
CTCCCAAACCTACATCACTGCTGTATTTCACAGTTTAAGATTACAATGAAATATTCCAGAGCAATTCAAGAGTAAATCCTACCAAAAGATGCTTAACAGGCTATTCTTAAATTTTTTTCACCTTTGCATCAAGGTTGTTTAAGCCAAAGTTGTTTTTCTGGCTAAAGTATCTTGTTGTGGGAATATCTTACTGTGGGAATGCAAGAAAGAGAAATGCAAGAAAGAAAAATAATGAGCTGTGTAGAGAAAGAAGAATGCTGATTCCTGGGAGTTACAGGATATGTCCCCTGTGAGAAAGAAGCAGGAATTAAGACAAGGGAGCAGACGTCCCAGGAAAAAATAAAGTCAAGGGAAGAAATGCATTCAAAACAAAACTATCAAACATTCATACTATATTAATGTTCTGTCTGTGTTATGGTATAAAAGTAGCTCTGGCTGTAATAAAATTGGTTCTGCATGCCCTGGTGGAGTCTGTTGTGTGCCTCTCTACGTCTTATAGGTTACATTCTTAAATTCCTTCAGTTTGCACAATCTTCTCAGTGCATATTCAGATCCTAATTAATTGCCAGCTAGTGATGAGCATTAAGGACATCAAGTATAAGACTAGTGAGTGTGAAGCACGACTGATTTTTCATCAGCTTTGAGTGTGTTGTAGGTTTTCTTCTGTTAAAAATGGTGTGGTGGGGAAGAAAGCTAGACATCGTGTCACCGGAGTAAGGGCGAATTTGTACCCTCTTCAAGCACTTAAGCACATTCAGGATGGAAAAACATTGTGAAGTGCTTTGAAAGTGGTGGCTTTGAAGGTCAAATCCAGTAGCCCGCAATGATTGCAGCTACTGACAGCAGTTAAACTACATAAGAGATTCAAACCCAGAAGAAAAATAAAACGCCTTACTGTGGAAAATTTCCAGTTATATATTCTTTCAGCTGTACATATAATGAACAATTTTAGGTATGTAATTTCCATGTCTATATTTTATACTTTATATATATTTTCACTTTTATAGATTTATTTTTTATTATGGTACTTAACAGTAAACCTTTAAATGGTATTTTTGACACATAACATTTAAGGAATGTGTTTGATCAATCAGTTTCTAAAGAAGAGTTTTTTTCAGTCCTCGACTACAGTTCTGACTTAATTTAAAAAATTTTTAAAATATTTTAAATATTTTTTTATATTCACACAACATTTTCCAGCCATTGTAGGTACTTATGTGCCCACATATATGGTAACTGCTAAATACTGCTCTATTAGAACTTCTTTCACCTCCACTTCCCTTCTAAACTGCTTAGTAATAATCATAAGGCAGGAAGGAGTATTAAAATTATATTGAAAAAGGGAAATTTGAGGTCTTCTCAGAAAAAAGAAGTATAAATTTATCTTTTGTATACAAGAGATGGTTCCCTTGTGTGTGTTTAGGGTAATGTAACCAAAAAGGAAAAGAATTCTGATACAGAATTATAATGAAAAAAGAATGAGATCAAAGCAATATGAAACAGAGCTCAATTTTCTCATTTGCAAAATGCAAGCATTTCATATTGCAGCACAATGCAGTACATTGATTGGAAAGATATTTACTGTGGAATTGAAATAGAAGTGCTGTAAAAGTGTGGGGCACATATGACATCTACAGGAACAGCAAATTATTTTCTCCCTGAGTGTAGAATGGCTATTAGAAAGGATGCCTAATGGATTTATAATGAAAGAGGACATGAAATACAGTCGTTGCAATCTTGTTATGACAGCAAACGCCTGGACTTACATTCTGAAGGGGTTTTGCTGTTGAAGTCCTATAACTTTGACCTGAATTTTAGCTGAGTGATCACCTTTGGTGATGATTATCACCTTACGTTTCACTCTTTCACATGCTTCAGAGTTTGACAATATACACTAGAAGCATTAAAATGAGACTGGTCAGTGCTTGTTATGTATATTAATATTGTCAGGATTGATGCAAAGGAGAGAAATAAAAAAAACCCCAATATCGTGAATGAGAGCATACTGTATCAGTGCTCCCTGCGTTGCTGGTGCACTCTGTTAAATAATTAACATTCAGATGTTTGTGGTCACAGATGAAAGTGTTTTGCATTGCTATCACCTTTTGTACTACTTGAAGACTGGATATTATTAAGCTGACAAAATAATCACTTTGCATCTGAGTGGCAAGTTTTTCTTATGATCACTTGTTTCTGCAATAACTTTAGAGGTTTGAGTAAGACAGAAGATTAGTCTTTGGATTTCCTACGACTGTCAGACAGTCAGGAGCAGTCAGGAAATGAAAGGAGGCTGGGAAACTGGTGACTTGGGAGGATTGTGTATTTGTGAATAATACAAGTTTATTGTCATATGTTTGTCATGTTCCCAGTGAATTCCCTGCTCTTGTGCATTTTAGAAGCCAGTGAAGCCATTTTCATTACTAAAATACTCATTTGCATTCCCCCAGAAGGTAAATAAGTCATAGTTTCATTATTACCTGTTTCTGATATATCCATAGACAATGTATTATATTCAGAGGAAAAAATTAAATACAAAGTAATCTTAGGCATTAGACATATGTTCCCTCAAAATGTTAAACCTTCCCCCCTTCCAACAAACATCCAAAAATTGAATGCTTATGTACTTCCTTCTTCTTAGTTTATTTTCTACAGGCAGAGAGTGATCAGAATAACTTCTGCAGACGACCAGGCCAATCTCTTCTTTCATTCTTTGGGTGAGTATTTATGCTGACTATGATTTTTATTATTTTTCTATTTTTCCACCCTGCTTTTTTTTTTTCATAATGTCATGAAATCTCTTTTTCTTGACTGCTACTTAGTTAGAAAATGGTTTATTTTTTCTTCCTTTAAAAAAAGAAAAATCTTTTTTTTCCTCCCCTCTGGCCAGCTACTGTATTTGTCTTCACTTACAGTGTGTAACCTTCTGAACACCTGCCTTCCTTTCTGCGATGATATCAAATGCATAGTCAGCCAGCATCACCAGGCAAAAGTTACCCTAATGTTGTGGTGATGAGGGAATATAAGTAGAAACTTCATGCACCAAGGCTGTGAGGTGTTCAGACCTTATATCAATGAGAGGTACCCTGTGGGCTGGTCTGCTTGTGCCTGAGAGAGCTGGAGCATGTCCTGGTAGAGGCTACATCCACTGAGGTGCCATTAAATAGGCTCCCTGATGAAGAGTGGCCCTTGCCTCAGGAGGATGGGCTGTTAATTGGAGTAGGAGGAGGAACAGTGACGAAGGCTGGATTTCCTTTCACCAAAGTGCCCCTGAAATTGCGGGGGATGCCTGGTGGTGTCACATCAGATGTGAGTCCCGGGCCCTTTTCACACTGAGAGGAGATTGTGGAGGGAAAATCTCTCTTACCTTGCCTTGAGCACTGGGAACGTGAGGTCTTCCATGGCTGCCAAGAGCCCACCAGCTTGGGGATCTCCCACCACAGGAGTTTTCTCTCTTGGGCTGTCCAGCACTACATAGCCTACTTTTAAAGGTGAGAGGAGCTGTTCTCATCTCTGAAAAGTACAGTTCAGCTTTCGGACCTGGCTAGGGCAAAAACATGGTGGCTGACAGACCTCTTGTGCCAGCCTGCCTGGGGTGAGCAGTGTTTGCAGGGTGGTGGCAAATGCAGTTTCCCATACTTGTCTAAATCATGACCTGCTGAGGATTTTGTAGCGGTAAAGCCAGACTATGGCCTTACCGGAGAGAAAAAAACATGACATGGGAGGTTGTGGAGGGACAAGAGCACACAAACCAAGCAGTTAGGAGAGTGGCTCTGAAGCCTGTGTGTGTTTGATGAGTGTGTTCCATTCCCCATATGGCTGGAGATTATAATTTGGAGCAAAAAGCCTTGAGAAAGCCACCCGCAAGGTGATGCTGGTGGGAGCCATACGTGTGCTGCAGACCCTCTGCAGAGTAACAAATGTGCCCAAGCACTGGGGGCTGCTCAGACCTCCTGTGTTGCACTGTGGAAACACAGTAATCATGGTGGAGGAGTAAACAGGGCAATAAAAAACCTTCTGCAGTTATCAAATGTGAATGTCTCTGTGGAACTCAATTGCTTTTCCAGGTCATTTTACACCTCTCCAGCCCCTGTGCCCTCAGTATTGCCATTTTAAATAAGCAATCTGAAGCATAAGAGACACAGTGTGTATTTTATGTATGGGTGATTTAAAAGTTTCCGTACAGCTGAAGACAGGTCCTTTAGGGCTCTCTCATGTTGCATTTTTCACGGCCAGTGTTTTGAATGGTTTACGATATAGAGCCATATGAGTTCTTTGTCTACAAATGAATTGTGTGCTGACAGCCCAAGGGTACCAAAAAGAGATGAAAAATGCATTAATATAGAAAGATGTCTATGTAATTCTGTAGAGTAAGTATCATTATTAACTGCTGTAAATACAAAGCTATTTGCTAGCATGACAGACCCTCCAGAATAGAATTAACATGAGTAGCCTGAGCTTGCTTTAGTAGAAAGCTGCTCAGATTTGAAAATTAAGTCAAAATCAGTCAGGGTAAAAGGAATATGTAAGAGAGCGTGNTAATACAGAATGTTTCCCTACAAGCGTTAGCTTGGGTACAGCAATTCTGCAGCTTTTCAGCAGCACAGAAGTGGAGATGGTTTCTGACACACACCAAGGAAAGCATATCAAAGGAGTCAATAAGGGAAATCACATTGAGAGATGAACAATTCAGCTGGTAAAAGAGGGAAACTAAACCAAGCTCGTTACAAAAGAGCCAACATAAGTGCAGAACTAATTGCAACTGAAGAACCCGAAAGTTAGGTCAAGATCCCTTAAGGCATCTGTTGAAAGAAATGCACTGAATATTTTTTGTGGCTTGCTCATAGATAAGGTGGCCAGAGAGGAGGAGTCTTTAACCTGGGAGCTGCTTGGCCATTATTACAGTCCCAAGGACTCAGGATAGCAAAGGCCACAGGCCAAGTTCATCAGCTAACACAATCATTGGACTACTTGCTCACTGTGCCTTCATAAGATAGTTTAGACTTTGACAAAAAAGGATTGAAGAAAGGATTTTCATACATAAAATGAGATGTGTTTATTTTGAACAGCAGTACAAATCATCTGCCAGAGGGGCTGTTTTGAAGGAGAAATGTACTATTTTCTGGAGGGTAAAGGGCAGATGCTGAAGCCCAAGAAGTACCTTCAGGCTGTGCATTCCAGCTCCACCTCTGCCTGCTGCTGGGGAGGGGAAAGGTGGTTCCTCAGATATACTATATTTTGCAGTCTTTTCTAGCTGCAATGATGTCTGCCCTCTCTCTGCTGCTCCCATTCCAGGCACTTTAAAGCTTCTTCTTGGGTGCTTTGCTTCTCCTCATTCACTGTGCCAGGGACATCAGCTTGCCAGACTGAGCAAGACTGGTTTGTAGTTTGACTGCTCTCAAGTTGCTTTCCTTGAGGGGGCTGTGAGAGCATATGCATGGTTTGTTTAGATCTTTGTTCAAGACAAGTGGGTCTCTGTAGCAAGTAGCTCTTGTGCATTTACTCTGGAGTGCTGTAGTTATGGCCCTCCCCAAGGAAGCTGCTGAAACTGACCTGTGGGAGGAGAGCGTATTGGTTTTCACTGACAAGCTTGTGCGTTACTTGCTCCAGAGAGTGTACACCGGCTCTGTCTTCTCCTTGCCACTTTTCCATGCTGTCACACAGACAGTTTTTCCATATTGCATCTGCTTTCACTGAAAGCCCAGACTGTCAGTTTCTCAGCGACCATGAGAGAATAAGCATTTGAGCTCTTCATGCTCCCTGTCAAGGTGTATGCCATGTTGCAGACTGGTATCCTGACAATACTGTCATCAGTGTCTGGGGGCAGGCAAGGAGATGCCTGCCATCAAGAGGTCAAGACAGCACAGGGCTTGGCTTTTTGAAGGTCTGGAAATAGTGTGCACAGGCTTTACCAGGTGTAGTGGAGGGGTAATTAATTAATGCAAGATGATGTTTTAAAAAATTAATATTGTTTATTAACATTCAATATTCAGAACTCTCGCCACCCTGATCACTAATTTTAATAATAATCGGTTCTTTGAATCAGTCATGGAAACTTTATATACAGGTAATAATAGGATCTAGAAATAACTAGTAATATATAACATTAATTGTACTTGATTGAACTGGAAGAGAAGGCTTTGCAGTCAGTGTACTGCTTGTGGTCAATACACCACTTGCTCACTAGATGGACTCAAGGAGCTCCTTTCTGCTTATGGCAGAAGGCAATAATGAATTACAAGAGGCTTTCAGTATTTACTCACAAAATATTATCTCTCAACTCACAGGGCTAGCTACAGCTTCAGACAGTACCCAAACACCTTTAGGGAATTCTTGTCATCCGCTGAGACTTCTGGTTCTTCCCAGGCTGCTGGAGAAAGGAGGCAGACAATCTCTGATCTGGTCCTGGCTCTCTGGGTGATCTGTATACCTCCAGGAGTTCCCATCTTGGCAGGAGGCTTTCAGGTGCAGGCAGGATGTCTTGAGATGTGCAGTCTCAGCACAATGTCACACTGGCTGTGCAGGCCGATTGCGTGGAAGCATTTAGAACCTGTTCCTGGTAAACCTTTGGAAGGCAGTTTCAAGGCAGTTCAAGATATAGGCAGTAAGCAAGCACAGAGGCAATGGCAGAGCACATGTTGTGCTCCCTGCTCATCTCATTTTATCCATACATCCTGAGACTAATGGGTCTTTGGGCACAGAATAGCCAATCAGAATGGCAGTTAGCCAAGCCTGACCTTATTAGGTGAAGCCATAGGCTTGCTTTACACAAATTTGGGCAGAGCACAGGCCTTGCACAAGGCAACCCTGTGTACCTTGTTTACCACAGGGTTCAAAACAAGTCTGGGCAAGCCACAGTCCTCAGACTCAGTGGCTCCAGGTTCTTTTGTCGTGTTTCCCGCGAATGCTTCTCCCCAGAACAGAAGGAGGGAGAGCAGAAAAACATGCCTGGGCAGGCCAGGACACATATAAGCCTATTTTGGCCTATTTAGGCCTACCATGACACCAGGGCCTGTGAGGCAGACCTAAATAGTCTCCAGTCTGATAGTACTCTTTGTCTGTGTAGCCAGAGCTGCCTTTAGGTGAGCAGTGGACTGAAGACTGGTGCTGTCAGGTACCCTTTCCATGGCTAACAAAGCCAGGACATTCTTGGTGTCTACAGTATGAATATGGCAGAGATACCAGACGGTGTTGTGCAGTTCTGCTATGCTGCTGGTAATAGCGGGCTGCTTTGCTCTGCTCAAGTATTATAGATATGGCAGCAAGTATATGTGACACAGTGACAGCCTCTCAGCCCATGGGACTGTGCCGGGAAAGGTGGCCATTTCCTCGCCACTGCTGAATGTGATGGGACCCAGACCTGTGCTGAGAACCTGGGAACAGTACCTCTGAGTGACATTGCAGCTCAGCAGTGTGACACAGAGTCCCACAGCACAGATACAACAGGCTTGAGTAGTCCACCTTGCCAACCAAATTGTGGTCCAGTGGGCAAATGCAGTGTCACTGTATCCCAAGGTGAGCATGGAGGATAAGTATGTGTTGCCACGAGGCTGCTCATGGGCTTACTGCCGGGCATTTGTGTAAGTGGCTGCCCTGTTGGTGCACTGGAAAAGAAAAGCAGTGAATGATTTGATTTTGGAGATGGTCTGCAAAATGGTGGCTGTTACTTGTATATTTAAATATTGGTATATGCACTCAATAATCTTTTAATGGTAGAACTGAGTGTAACTTGATTGTGTTCTGAGGTGATTATGCATAAATCACTTTGGTTTAGAAATGGTTGTTTAGAATTAAATGAAATACAATATTGCGGGGGTTCACAGACTTCTGCTAACTTGTATGAACATAACAGTTAGTTGGCATTTCATTATTTGTGTAACTAATCCCAAGAAATATAAGGGTTTGGAAGGATAATTGGTAAGTTGTCATGTAAGTGGTTTCTCTAAATGGCTCATAGCATTTAAAAGGACAAAAGAAATTGCACATAAATAATAGGTTTTTAGAAATAAATGGGTCTGCAATTATTCATAGCATAAGAAATGGACGATTCAGTTCACAATGGTAATCTTTGGAACACTGTGGGTAGAATATTTGCGTAAAATAGCATCTGAAATTTTCAATTGGCTTTGTTTCCCTTTTAGAATGATTTATATAATTACTACATCAAGTCCCTTTTGAGGAAAATCTTTATAATTTTAATTATGCTAATTCCAATGCAGTGAATAATTGGTTGTATATTGAGTAAAATGAATGTGGGGTTTTGGCCTCTTAAATATGAGTGATGTCTGCTTTGTACCCAGTCTTTTCTGGTTTATTTCATAAAGTTTTTGTGTAAGAATACCATAAAATTAATTATCTAGTCAGGAGCTAATTTGGGGATGTGGAGAAAGTTTAGAACTATATTTACCTTTGGAGAGTGTATCTGGATGGAAAGGATTGTTACATTAAAAATGTCACACTTATTTTTTCCTTCATTGGACCATAAACCTGAAATTAAATATCGAAATGCAGTGCCACATTCTGCCCTTGGATAAATGCTATGCTTAGAAACAGCTGGTGGCATGGCACTGGCATCAGTCATTTGGGGATGAGTATGACCTTTCAAGAGTTCTCCATGTGTACTGGAAAAATGCTCCGAGTCCCTTTGGATTGGGAGGGAATTCATATTGTGCTCTTGTTTTGTGCCATGGAAACACAGTTGGATTGCTGAGGATCTGGCACTGATTTAGTCAGCAGGTATTAGTTTTGTTCTGTCTGATTACCAGGTTCAGTCAACAGTAATATATGAAAAGACCTATCAGAATGCCTTTCAGCAAAACACAGCATGATCCTGCCCCATAAATGTCAGATTACTGTTTATATTGTGACAACCTGTTCTTCTGTGCAGACTGAAAACAAAAAGTCCAATATATTTTTGCACCACTGTGGGAGAGACATTCTGAATTACAAGGAAAATCCAGGAGGACAGTAAAGTACCATTAGTTGTACTTGATTTTCTCACTTCCCTCAAGGAAATAGTCCTGGGAATGGAACCACCAGCATCTAGGTACTGTCAATAGTTACAGGATATGAGGAATATGCTGCACTTCTCATTCATTCTTTACTTTTGCTAAAAGAGCAGCTTAGGTTCCTCCAGGGGATTTTGATGTCTCGATGCCCTAAAGTCAAACACTGATTCATTCCCTTCCCTGCTCCCCATCACCCTGCAAAATAAAAAAGCAGCAGGAACCAGCCCTCTCTGCTTGTTTAACTGGAGCAATTATGCCAGTGTCCCCTTCTAGACTTCATGGGATAGCATGGTGGTGAGATCATATTCCTGTTTAATTCTGTCTGTAGCCAGAGGGATAAAACCCATTTCTCTCAAGACACAACAGAAGTGCCAAATTGTAGGCTTCTGTGATATGAGGAAACTTCAGGCACTCTCTTCTTGAAACTGTTGCACTTAGCTTAGAACAATTGAAGTTAATCAGGCAGGTCAGAGGGAACATGACATTGTCTGGGTGAATGTACCTGCCGTTGGGAGATAGGACATGAAGGGCTGAAATATAAGGAAAAGGGATGGAAAGTACTGGTCTCTTGTGTTCTGCAGTAGTTCATTAATTGCTGCATTATGGTTTGTTTAGAGTGGAAATGGTTGCTGCTGCTGCTGTACGTGATGTGGTAAACAATCCTACGGGTGCACATCAGGCAGGCATGCGAGGTGAGAGGTCTTCAGGAAGGCTGGGGAGTGTCCCTCTGCTGATTCTATTTGCTAGAAATGAGAGAATGAAAATGTATGGACATATTGGCACAAGAACGATATCATCCCCAGATGCAATGGAAATTTCTGCTATCAGAGCAGCATTGGTTTGGAGAAACTCCTCTGGCTTCCGTTCTACACTTGCTGAATATGAGAGCAGTATTCTGCTTCCATCACCTCCATATTCTTCAGGACAAGCAACAGGATTGCTGGGAAATAAATGACAAAGAAAGGAGGCTGGAGCAGTTTGACAAAAACAAGTTTCTGACAGGTGAATGATGGGAAAAGGTAGCTGAGGGTTGCTAAATAATTCTGTACAAACCACTCTTCTGCTCATACCTTCTTTTCCATCTGTCTTCCTGTGATTTTCAGCCTGTGACCTGCCTGTGCTGTATCCTAACTCTCGTGCAAAGATACACACCCTGGCAAGCATCAGACAGCACAGCATGGCTTTACTGCTGCTCTGTCACACCTGCTTTATGACAGTGTGAGCACACCTGAAACAGCACAGAAAATACAGGAAAAGAATGTGGTTTGCTTGCTTTGGTGGCACTTTGCCGCTGGTACTTAGAAGAAGAATGAATGGGTAATCTGTAGTTTGCAGTGTCATTTCTAACCTGCCAGAGCAGTTGTCTGCAGTTCTTCTGGAGCAAAGAGATTAAAGAGCTCCAAAATGTGCCAGGATTACATGAAAATCTTGACATGCAACAGCCTTGAAACATTAGTGCCACAGTTCTCAGCTTCTAAAGTGTCTTTTTGTTCTTACTGTTGTTTCCAGGGTGTGTACTCAACAACACAAGCCCTGTTTGCTTAAGGGGTCCCCTAGGGAAGGCCAGCTGAATAGATAAGCCTAATGCTGCAATCTGCATGTGTCAGAGATTTATTAATCACTTTAAACCACCTACTTCAGAAGGGATAGCTAAAGGAAGTAGCAAGATGGAGAAGAGGAAAAGGAAACAGCAGGTAAGGAAACAAAATGGGGGGGCATCAATGGGTGTGTTATTTAAAAATGTATGAAAAAGTGTCTGGGCTATCAGCATTTTATTACCAATTTATTTATACCACAGAAGACTTCCTCCTTGTTCCAAGATGGTATTTAAGGTATGTTTATGTACTAATGTAGTTACTGTTATTTTTACATGAAAGTACATTAAGAAATAATTTGTGCAAGATTATTACTCTGTAAACTTCACATTATGACTCTTACTAATCCCCAAACAAAAGCTGAGCCTTCTGTAGTTACTGTTTATTGACTACCTAAATAACAGTCTACCTCCAGTAGTGAGGTTGGGTTTTTGTTTTGGTTTTTTTTTTTCCAGTTTTACTGCTAATGAAATTTGACAACATTTCAATTGCAGGGGGATCTTAGGTCGATGTAGAAAGATTTATACATAGGGTTAACTGGTTACATGACATAAATTTCCACTACAAATTCTAATTCTGCTTGTCTAGAAAGATGTACTCTGAGCCTAGTTTGCCCACAGTGTTCATTTTGAATCAAAAGTAACTGATTTTTTTTTTTACCTTTTCTTGATAAATGGTTCTATTGATTTCTCTACTACTTAAGCTCCTGCTTTAAGAAAAAAAGACTTGTTTAAATCAATCCCTATTCAGAAAAAAACATGTAAGAACAGGCTTAGTTTAAGGTCCTCTATAGACTGCATGGAAATTCTCTGGAGTGTTTGTCTTATGAGACCATTTGGGTTCAAAGTCATGGCCTCACTCACTCTTCATCCACCATACTCCTTGGTCTCAAATGATGATAAAACATTTCCTCCAGATAAGTGAGCGGTTCCACGGCGGATGAACCCCAAAGACCTCCAGGATATTGCTGCACAGACTATGCTCTTTACAACTGAGACTGTCTTTTCTCCTTCTCGCATTTGTTCTGGACTCCCTTGTCCCAGAGGGCTGCAGCTGTTCTTGTTGATTCCAGATGGAAGTGGTCAGTACTGCTCATGGTCCAGCAATGGACTTCCACAGCAGGATGAAGGCCACAAGTTTGTTGGCCTAGGAGTTCCTCTTGTTCCTCACAATATACCATTTAAAATATTGTCTGCTTTGCATATGAGGCATTGGTGAACTACCGAAATAAAGCTGTACCATTAGTTTTTCAAAAGCAATTCTGCCTGTAATTTAATGTTACCTGAAGTGTACTGCCTTGGATCCTGAATTAGGGAAAAAGTCAAAATGCTGAATTCCTTAAAACACATGTATATTTCTGTCTGGGATCGGTCTGTCCTGTTGCAGGTAATGTGACCAGCTGACAAATGTAGATCCAGAGTTTTAACCATGCTCACTCTAAGAAAGAATGTTTGAAGTTAGGATTCAGATTTGAGCCCCAGTCCATCAAGAGACACTCTGCCAGTGCAGGGTATCTTATTTGATAAACATGGATACATTTAGTAAAATAATATGTATTTTTATATAAGCATTTTCATGCAGGGCATCACAGAACAATGAGAGTGAATGGAGCAGAAAAAAACACCCCCATTTCACAAGCTAAGGAGAGTGCTTGGCACGGTAGCTGTCAGCTCTCTTTTCGGACTTGTGGATGAAACTACAATGTAACTAAAAAGGAGCAAAGAGTTTATTCTTTCCTCATTCTTCACCCAGATTACTCTAAAACATTTCCCTCCAGTCTGCTGTACAAAATGCCAAGATCCATCTTCTGCGGAGTTTTTCATACTCGTATACGTGCCACAGTAGGAAGCAAAAAATGTATGCTCTACATTCTGTTATTCCTGCGTTAACTACTTGCAAGTGAATACAACTGATACTGTTTTTTTTTTTTAACTGAAGACCCCATGCAGCACAAAGTACAGCATGTTTCAGTCTGAAATTTAGAACCAAACTATTGCCTGACTGTTATTCTAATCAAGAAATTTTTATTGCCTGAGATCTAATGTGGTATGCTCACAGTAAAAGAAACTTCTGTTTCTGTTGCTTGTTGTCTTCTTTTGCCATCCTTCAGAAATTGCCCCTACATGGTTACATCTGGAATCAGATTACTCTTGAGTTCTGGGGCATTTACAAGGCCTGTGGGAGAGCACTCATCCTGATGAAAGTTTCAGTCTAACTCCTAGAAATTCACTGAACTAAAGATCAGATACATGGTGCTGAAACAATTTCTATAGTTATATATATCTAATTGCCCTTCCTTAAATCAAGTACGAGTGGTTCTTCAGATCACTTATAGAATTGCTTCATTAGTTTGTGAAAGTATTTTGTGTTATAGTGGCTTAAAGGGTCAGCTGTTACTTGGGGCTCAAATGTAGTTTTGGCATAGCTTTCATGTGTACTGTCAAAGGTCAAGAAGTACCAAACCCTTGTTTTGTCATGTGCGTGGAATGATGTATGGGGTTTTTTTGGACAAGACAAAAATCCCAAGAACAGTTCATTTGCTGAAGCAGTGTAAAAGCCTTGGTGATGTTTTGAAATTAAGCCTAACTGAGCATTATTTATTGAACAGCATGGAAAAACTTCTAAATACCTTGAAGTGCTTTGTGAAGTACTGCTGTCTTCTGGCAACATATGAATTATTGAGCACTAGAAAGTATTTTGGTTATGTATTAAAAATATCTGTGACAGAATGGAGAATGTATGAATACATATTTCTACAAATACTATGGAATATAAAGAACTCTTAGGGAGTACTAATGCCAGGCTGCATGCTTCATTTTGATTGCTTGGTCAGTCCTTGCCTTCCTTCCCTCTGCCTCCAGTGTGGACTGTAATTTAAAGACATGTTAGTACAGGGCTGTGGGTAGAAGGCTGTCAAACTCAGAGTTGTTTCCTGTATGTACTATGCTGAGTAATATGAAATGGGTAGTGTTTCTCCTACATCAGTGGATTGTATTACTGAGACCTCAGAGATATCTGACTCCCAAAGAGAGTGAGACCTCTATTTGTGGCACAGTGAACTGGTATTGAATTTGGAATGCTTTCCTTAAATGCTCAGAGCTATTAAAGGACTAAGGATTCATGTTAAAGTGGAGTATTTCTAGGGAGTTCACAATAGCTTATAAAAGTAAAAGCAGGCTTTTGGCCTTTTTGGAAGGTACTCTGACTTGAAGAGCCACAGAATCACCAGTTGGCCCTTGCTAAGCTGTTGGCCTCATGACTTTGTCAAGCTATGTTCCTGATCCAAGTAGGTCAGAATGCTTTTTCTGTGTGTTTTCTTAAATGTGTTGAGGACATGCTTACTCTCTGCCAGCATTTTGTGAAACAGCCACCAAAATGCATGCTGCTAGAGGTCTTAAAACCCATGACTGACTCTTTACAGCTCTGATGTTGTTTATCTGAATAAGAGTGGATTGCTGCTTATGAGCCCACAACAGAGGGATTAGACAATGTGTTACATAGTAGCACATAATCCTCTTGGGTTGCACTTGGAGATGCACACTTAGGCAGTCTGTGCATTTCCCTATATGAAGTTCTTCACTACTGTGCTGTTTGTGGTACTCATCAAAGGATTTTTGTGGTACGTGAGAAAACCAGTTGTTAAGTTATGCCTAGTCAACTCCTGGAGGAGATTCATTTGTATTTGTGTCACCACAGTTTTATTGTGTCTTTGCTTCTTTTCATAGAATGAGATCAGTGTCTTAAATGTTCATGGGAAACTTCAAATGGGTTTGAACTTCAATAATAACATTGTAAGACGCCCACACCAGAAAAACCACTACACTTCTGTCTTCTTCCTCTCATATATTTCTTTTTTCATAGCTACATGATTTTATATAGAAACTTTAATGTCAGGGCTTGGAAGAGACCTCAAAAGATCATCTAGTCCACCCCCCCGCCAGAGCAGGATCACCTATATCAGATCACACAGGAACGCATCCAGGTGGGTTTTGAATATTTCCAGAGAGGGAGACTCCACAACCACCTTGGGCAGCCTGTTCAAGTGTTCTGTCACCCTCACAGTGAAAGGTTTTCTCCTCATGAAACTTCCAGTGAAAGAATTTCTCCTCATGAAACTTCCTATGCCTCAACTTCCACCCATTTGCCCTTGTCCTGTCATGGAGCATCAATGAGCAGAGCCTGGCTCCAGCCTCCCGGCACTCACCCTTTACGTATTTATAAACATTGATGAGGTCACCTCTCAGTCTCCTCTTCTTCAAGCTAAAGAGCCCCAGCTCCCTTAGTCTGTCCTTGTAAGAGAGATGTTCCATTTCCTTAATCATCTTTGTGGCTATGCCCTAGACTCTCTCAAGCAGTTCAAGAGCCTCTTGAACTGAGCAGCCCAGAATGGGACACAGTACTCCAAATGTGGCCTCACCAGGGCAGAGTAGAGGAGCAGGAGAACCTCTCTTGACCTACTAGCCACAGCCCTTTTAATACACCCCAGAGTGGCATTGGCCCTTCTGGCCACAAGAGCATATTGCTGGCTCATGATCAATCTCCCATCCACTAGGGCCCCCAGATCCTTTTCCCCTTCTCTGCCTTCCAGCAGGTCAGTCCCCAACCTATACTGATGCATGGGGTTGTTCTTTTCCAGATGTTCTTTCCCTTGTTGAATTTCATTAAATTTCTCCTGGCCAACCCTCCAGCCTGTCTAAGTCTCACTGAATGGCAGCACAGCCTTCTGGTGTGTCAGCCACTCCACTCAGTTTGGTGTCATAAGCAAACTTGCTGTCAGTGCACTCTGTGCCCTCATCCAGGTCGTTGATTAATATATTGAACAGAACTGGTTCCAGTACTAACCTCTGTGGGACTCCACTGGTTACAGACCTCCAACTAGACTCCATCCCATTGACCACAACTCTCTGTCTTCTTTCCTTCAACCAGTTCCCAATGCACCTCACTACCTGATCATCCAGACCGCACTGCCTCAGTTTAACTGCAAGGAGACTTTTTCTGAAAAGTTTAAAAATTCATCATTTTCAGATAGATAGGTTCTCTCCTGTGAGTAATAAACTAGAAAGATGGGCTAGAGACTATACTTCATCTGCACCAATCTCAGTGACTAATGCATTAGATGATGGATAGCAATAAAACTGTCTGCTTTTAGTTGTTTTAAAAATTGAACCAGATAAACAACCCTTCAGGAATTTTCAGTCATTACTCTTTTCTATAAACAATAAACTTTAGAATTGAATCGTGGCTACAGCCTTGGACTCCATGTTGAGTACCATTTAATAAAAGCTAAGTAAATTGAGGAAATGTAATATCACTGCCTAAAGGTAGCACTGCTAAGGACTGCTACAGGCTTGAAATGTGGAATCTGTCTTTGAGATTTGTTTTCCTGTTTGAATAAATAGCTAAGTACAAAATAGACTCTCAAAACTGGCTTCTAATGATATTTTCTTTCTAGAGTATTCGTATGCAACACATTTCATCTGTCTAAAATGCTGGGATCAAAGTCTCATTTCTCATACTCATCTCTTTTCCTTTGGTTGTATTATTATTATTATTGTCCTTAGCTGCCATTGAATTCTCAAAGTCACCTTTCTTTAGTATTTTGTTCCTTTGATATGTTGCAATGCCTGCTAGCTGTTGTGACTGCTTTGCCCGTGGAGAAGATTTATGATTAAATTGAGTAGAAACAGGTCCTGAGGAAAACTGTATACACTCTGAAATAGTGTTAATTCCCTTTTGGAGGTGTATATTTAATGTAATTTTTTTTCCATGAGTAACTTTTAATAGATATAGTATAAGGCACAATGTCCCTTTAAAACCATTTGTATAACAACTTCAGTGTGGGCCATAGCTTTTCTGAATTCCTCAGCAGATGTTCAGATTGAGGAATGCCTCAAAAGGTTGTTTTCTATTATCTATCCATCTATCTATCTACCCATCCATCTATCTATCTATGTATCTTTAAAAATTATTGATGTGCCAACATTTGTTCTGTGACTGGGAAAATCAGTGGATGCTTAACTGACCAATGTTTCCAGTAAGGTGTCATCCTTATAGATTACCACGGGTAAATCATAAACTACTTCTGCTTGATGTCTACGGTTTCTTTTTTCTTGGGCAGGCAAGCAATCCAACTAGTAGCACAGAAATGCCTTTTGAGATAAGAATGGCCCTGTTCTTCGAGGGCTTTTTGGTTTGCATATGAATAACTTTTTTCCACAACTACATCTGCTCGGGAAAGCTATCAGTGTAACCTTTTGTTCCTTGCAAAGGGTGAGTTTAATGTCTGTTTATCTCAGGAAGACCTGAATTCCCCACACTAGTGGTGCTAGCTGGAACAGCTACTCTGATCTAATGCAGCAGGCAGAGCTTGGGGTTTGGCGATGAGCCACAAGAACTGGATTCAGATGGTGTGTGTATAGTAATTGTGATTCTCTTATGTGACCTTAAGCAAATTGTTTCTTCTCTTGCACTTTAATTTTCTTTAAGCTGCAGGCAGACTGTTTCTAGTTCCAAGGTACTTTGCACCCTAGGTCTAGCTTTATTGATGCTCTCATCCTTTAGGCAAAGCCTTCACATGGGCCTTGGGAAGCTCCTATAACTCATTGGGTAAACTAATCTACAGCTCCTGAGCTGTTTCTGTCAAGCCCGGGCAGCTCTATCTGGTTAAACACTCTATGCCTGCAGGGTTTCAAGTTTGATCCAAATGCCTATGGGTTTCTTTTCACTAATTCTTTGGAATAGAAATTTAATTCTTCATGGGATGTTTTCAATGTGGGAAGCATGCACTCAGTTCTGGTGTTTCACTAGGTTTTTAAGCTTTTGGCTAATTCCTATTTACAGATTTTGCGTTCTAATGGTTTATAAATTTGTAGAATGAAAGTAGAATTATTTAGGTTTCCTGGGGAATGCAACCCTAGATATACCTGGTCTAATTGGTGGTTTAATTTCTCTCCTGAGTTAAAGTCTAAATGCTTTCAACTCTCCAGAGAGAGAATAAAAATTGTTGTGAAATACTGAGCTGAGCCAGTTACAGAAAGAGAAAGGTATCATTGGATGGCCATAAAAGCTGTAAAGCACTACCACAGATATAGAATAAGATGGCTCAGAGGTTCTCAAACAATCTCTCTCCATAGCAGGCTTGTTAGAGAAAGAGAAGCAATTTTGAAACATGCAGTTTTTCAGACTAGGCTGTGGAATAATATCTTGCATGTGAATGGCTTTGTTTTCCTGTTGCTGCAGGGTTGTTCAGTTTCATCTCTCTGGGTGATACTACTGAAACTTTTGACTGCAGTTACTGCGTTAATGGTCCCACAGAGCTCAGGGACCTCCACTGCAGCTCACAGCTTGATGTATGGAGACATGGTAGGGAAGAGGGCAAGTGCAATTTGGAATTCATGTGCTTGAGATGAATTCAAGTCCTTGAATCATAAATTACGACCCAAAAAGTTTAATATAGCTACTGTTTAAACTCTGAGGTATCTGACTTCTGTGGGGACGGAAGTTCCTGAAGTGTCTGCACTGTCCCTCCGTACATGTTAGGAATTATCCTTGTCTTGACAAGTGAAGCAGCTCAGGTATTAAACGCTGCCTGAATCCTCTGGAGGCACAGAAATGAGATTATTCTTCTACCTCTGGCTGCTCAGTTCTGCAACTGCTGATGGAGTGGGTCAATGGTGGACAACTCCCTACAAAATGCAGTCTCCTGTGACTGCTTTCCTTCAAATCACCCTTAGAGAAGGGACAATGTTGCAACCTAGCTCTAAAGTTCTGTCCCAAGAGCGTGTATTTGTGGTTTAGTGGTTAAGATATGCAGTTGGGAGGAAGCAGACTTGTGTTCCACTCTTTATTTTCTGGTTGCATTTTAGTCAGCAGAGAATCCTAAATATGAACTTGGTTTGTCCAAAAAATCATCTTAAATGAAAGAGCCCACTCAGCTATAAGAATTAAAAAGGAAGTGAATAATGATTAAAGGGCAGCTGAAAAAGGAGTTCTAATGCATTCTGTGCTCAAAATCAGTAAGCTGTAAGAAACAATGTAGTCAGTCTTTTGCTGTGTACTTTGGGTTAGGCCTTCAACAAATAGTGCCTGCTAGTTCTCTGAATCTTTCTCTTACAGCCCCAAAATGCATCCAAAGGTTGAACTCATGATGCCAGCAACAGAACAGTATTAGAGGAGCAGAAAAAAGTACGAAGGAAGGATAATTATATAGTGTTTCATCAGCTCGTGGTTCATGTTTGGGTACGTTTTTTTCAAGAGAAATCAATACTTTGAGTAAAGGGAGAGAGAGAAACACATCTGCAGCTGCTGCTCTGCTTTCTTCTTCAGAGTATTTGGCTTTTGCAGACAGTGTGAGGAGACAATTTTAGTTTTTTTTTCAGTACATCTGTACAGTGATAATTTTAGATCTTTTCGGTACATCTTTGTTAATGAGGCAGACAGATGGTAATTTTTTTTCTACAGTTTATTTTGCCTTTGGTTTGCATTTATTTATTTCTGAAGAATATTTATGCTCTCACTGTAAGTGCTCAAATTGTGGAGAGGAAGGATAACAAGTTAGAAGCCTGCATAGAAGGAGCTCTATGCACACGACTGACCCTATAAATGGATTTGCTGCCAAGTGTATACAAAAAACTCATTAGTTATTCTTGACATTTTGGCGTGATAAGCTTCCCCAAAAGAATTAAAAATTAGGCCTTGTCTCCAGGAAGACGCAGGAAAGTGCTAAATGTTGACAGTAATTGCCTTGTCAAATAGTCAAGAATAACGAGACATCAGGTAAACAACTTTTAATTGTTTTATCTATATCGCTGTACCATCATGGTCACTTGCTACCTTTCTGAGGGTTTTTTTCATTCTGGTGACTTGAGCTTGCCTTTTTATTTATTTATTTATTTAAAAATGATTTGGCCTTTCTAGTTCTGACTCCTATCAGCATGTTTTAAACCATCAGGAATGGTATGATCAAAAGTAAAACCTTACTGCCCAATTGTTTGTTTTTTTTTTTTTTCCCAATTTAAAGAAAGTGCTAAGTGTTAGCAACTCAGTGTTTGGCCCGGGACAGTACATAAATTCGTGATTCCTTTTGTTTTCTCCCTGTGAAGCTGTTTAGACTTGCTCTTTGCCCAGGCGCAGTAAAGTTTTAGATCATCAGTAGTTTTTTCAGTGGCCTGTCTGGGGTTTCCCAAACTCCAGCAATCTTCTCCACTGACGAGACCAACTGTGTCAGTCATAGGCAGATCAGAGGCTAAAAATCATCGCTATCATCTGCTTCTCAAAATACTCTGCAGTGTTGGTACACAGGCAGCACCACACAAATACTGCCTTTCAGTGATGGCTTTTTGGTATATTTCAAAATTCTCCATGGTTAGGTAGACTCTGGTGTGGATTCTTCTATCTTTAGAGGCATTTCTTTGGTTGTTTTTCTTCACTTGGTGGTTGTTTTTGTTGTTGCTTACTGTTCTCCCTACTCCATTTTTAATGTTTTGGGTATTGTAGAAAACTACACTTTAGTCAAGGCTAATCGTAGAGAATTATTATCTGCTGAGTTTTCAAATCTGGATATAGAGTAAGTGTTTGTTTCTCTTTTCCGGAAATTGCCCTGGTAATTCAAGATAAGGCCAGGATATTTAAGCACAATCAGGGCAAGCCCTCTCGTGCTTATCGTCTAGAGATGATCACTAGATGGCAACATTTCATAGTGGAAAGAGATGGTGGCATCATCCTATTGCAAGCTTGTTATTTATCTCTTACGATCAACTAATGAAATGGTCTTTTAAACTCAGGTTATCTAGCCAAGGTGAAAGATTTCTGTGAGCCTGTAGGATGAAGAAGATTACACAGTCATCTCAGAAATTATATAACTCTTTAGAGAACTTGTGTTAATTTTTCTCAGGTAGTCTAAGGACAGGCTGTCCTGCACCAATGAAGGGCTGCTATACTCACTGTTTCTTAGGGTAATGGCTTGAATTTTGGATAAAGAGACTTTTAAAAAAAAAAAAAAAGATGACTGTTACAGTGTTTTTTTTGGTTTTTGTTGTTGTTGTTGTTTTTTTTTTTTTTTCCTGTAATGAAAATATACTTTTGAAGTTGTAATCGTCTGTTAGCCCTAAGCTTAGTTTGGGACACTGCACTGGTGCAATTTTGTCCATTCTGTGATTGACATATTTTTTTTCCATGTGACTTTTTGGAGGACATCAAACATGAACAGCATGAATCTCAGACTGATTCTCAGACACTGATATGATAATATGATTTATTATATGTGCCAGAAAGAGTCAGTGCTACCTTACAGAATAGACTTTGTGCTGGATGCAAGCAATATGGACTGAAGGGATGAGAAGCCAAGAGTGCACTGAGTTCTCTTTGCTGTGGACTTCCGGGCACTTCTAATTAGAAGTTCTGGTGAACATCACAGATTGTACCAAATGGGGCTCACTGAGACCAAAAGTCTGTTCCTGAGGTATTTTTAGCTCCTACCAGGGCACTTACCAGTTGCGAGGACATGGAATCTCTTCGGAGTTCCTAAATACACTATTAGAGGTATAGACTTCAGAAATCATTAATGATGTCAAGGGATATTATTTCTTACTTATAACATGAAAATCAGATTGATAAATTATGGGTTAAAGAAAAATATTCCTTTAGATACAGTCTGGATGTGGAAAGTTAACCAGAATAGCAAACCTCTCTTACAGCAGGACACAATTTTCTGCTGATGCAGTAGTGGACAAATATTGTAAAGTGATGATTTCAATAACTTCAGTAAAGACAGGGGACTCCAGAGACATGAAGCTGTTTGTTTCCAATTCACTGTATTGCACAAGAATTTCTTTTGCAGGTTAGAAATAACAGACTGAGGAAAGACCACCTGTATACACCAGTATATATGTACCTATGACATCCTGGTATGAAAAGTAAGTGTAGAATGTTTCTGATAATATATTCCCACTGAAAACAGGGAAGAATTAATTCTCTGGAGAAGTTAATCTCTGATCCTCATATGTATATATTTCTGATAGATAGCACTGGTGTCGTGGTAGGCCTAAACAGGCCTCTTGGGCTTGTACATGTCCTGGCTTATGCAGACATGTTTTTCTGCTCTCTCTCCTTCTGTTCTGGGGAGAGAGCAACCGCGGGAAAAGGGACAAAGGACCTGGCGCCACTAAGTCTGGGGTCCGGGGTCTGTCCATCACCCCATGTTCAAGGAAGATAAACTCTGACATGGGTGAGCACAGCCCCATGTCTAGTGATTCAGGAAGAGACTGTAAGAACTTTTCTTGTATAACCATCATAAATGAAGCCTAGGGAGCTGAGCATTTAGTGGTGAACATGACAGGGGGGGAGGGGAGGGAGAAGCTAAAGAACTGTAGTAGCAAAATAGCAAGTGACTGTATGTTAGGCATATGTTCTGTCTGGAAAGCATGTCTTGCTGTCAGAACAGGAAGGTCTGCATGAGCTTCTGATAGGCACAGTGCAGAAAAGAGAAACCTAACTGGTGTTTTTATTAAATTAATTATATGACTTGGTTGACTGTGGGAGCACTGATTGCTTCAGCTCTTTTCATTCCTCGAACTCATATACAACTAAAGTACTTGGTGCTCCAGTGAACAGTAATGCAACAGTGGCTCTAAACCACAGACTGCATTGGAAAGGGTTGCTGAAAAAGATGTGCTTGAGATGCTCGCTGTTTTCAGGATTGCTCTGGGAATATTTACCAGTAGCAGCAGTCTGAGTCATGATATGAGTATTTCAAAAGCTAGACTGCAGTTCTCCTGATACTAACATGGACTTAATCTTTCTTTCTTATCTTTGCCCAGCTGAAGAGCTTCTGTTAGCAGTAGACCAACCCCCTCTCCCCCCCCTCCCCCTTTTTTTTTTTTTCAACATTAAGATGAAGAGTGAGATTTTAAATCTCCATTCACTTTCATGCTGCTTCATTGATGCTGCCATGGTTTGGGGAAGAAGTGGTCTAAAATGTGTAAGATAGAATGTAAGATGCTAAGATATTCAGATCTTCAGGTATGTGTCTCCATGTGTTTTCTTTTCGCACCTGTACACCTGAAAAGGCAACGTCTGACCTCGTCCACTTCACAATCTACATAGCTCAAAATCCTAATACCAAAGAGCCATGGTGCTACCTTTCCAGCGCTCTGATCCTGAACTTCACTGTAGGAGAAATTCCATGGAGTTTAGCCAGCTCGTCCCATCGCGGAGAAGGGCGGAAGAAGAAAGGGAGACATGCTAGTATGTTCACATATTTTAAATGTAGTTTGCATAGGTAGCGGAGATTTCAGGTGCACGAGTTAGTTTCTTTCATCTTTTCGTGGGAATACTTGCAGAGAGCGCAATTTTGCAAAGGCATCCACAAGGAGGAGCCCCGCACTTGCTGAAGGAGAGTCTAGCTCCGTCCTGTTTTCCACTGCCGCATCCTCGGAGGGTAACCTTGTCTTGAAGCATAATTAGTTCTGAGGAAGAATTTTATCAGCCTAGTCTTTGGGGACTGGTAGCATGTAAACATTTATTAAAATGTTATTTTGGGGTCGTAATTCTGTCATGAGTCAAACTCGGCAGATGCTGAGAGAAGAAAGGGTTATCTCTCCACAGGGACTGTTTGTGTTTCCTTCTGAAGATTTACATCAGGGAGTCCATTTCCCCTCAGTCAGTGGGATCGTATGAGGATAAAAAACATTTTCATATTTCGAACAAGAAAGTGCATATCCTTTTACACTGGGAAGGATGTAAACAGTGTAGATTCTTATAATGGAGATTTTTCTTCTGATAGCTTCACAAAGAGAAGTAATGGATGTTAATTGACACAGACACCAGGTCTGATGAATTTTTTTTTTTTTTTTTTTTTTTTTTACCCTGTTCTGAAAACTGCCACTCAGCTGCTTTTAAGTGAAAGTATTAGAAGGGACAAACCAAACGTATTTTCAGCTCTGTGATCTTTATTGGCTTGTGGTGTGACTGAAAGGTTGCATCTTGGTTTCCTTCTGCTAGAAGGAGGACCACAGTTCTCTCTGCTTTCTGTTCCAAAGATGACCCTTTCTGTGGGAAGGTCTCTTACACACTGCCTCACATGAGAGACTGCATACAGGCAGTCTAGGAAAATATCCCAGGATGTGTTAACTCCTAGTTGAGGAGTGACTCCATTTAGATTATAGCCACAAACTTAGTGTGAAACTATAGTGGTGATGGCTTTGGGGCTACTAGCTACTGATTCTAGTGGATGCAGCTCCCTTCCTAGTAAAGGGGGTGCTGTATCTTGTTGACGTGTTATGTGTTGCAGTGCATGTGCTTCCTTGGGCAGGATTACAGGTGTCTAATTTCCTTCTGCTTGCCAGTTAATTGATTCTTGTGACATGATTGGCAATTTTCCCTCAGACATCAATGGAACTATGATCAAAAATTTTGATCCTGTTAATTAATTTAAAAAAAAATTTTTTTAGAACGAATTGCAGTTGAAACTTGAGTAGGAATTAAAGTACGACCTTCTAAAATCACCTACCATTACCATTGCCATCTGAATGCATAAATACACTTCAAAAGCAGAAAACCATCATGGTCTTAAAGTCTTACTTATATCTTGCTATTGCACATTGCTGAATCAAATGCCTCAAGGTAGTCAACTTCACTTAGAAGCCTACTTCTCATCTTAGCTCACAAAATGTTTATTCTGGGGCAGCCCTAGTAGCAGCCCTGTTTGGATCTTGCCTATGTAGTTTTTACAAAAATGTACCTGCCCTGTCAACAGTGGTGGCTCTCCTAATTTGGAGGGATAGCTGAACTTTAGACAGGAAATAGTAATGTTTAGAGGACCTGCTGATACTTGTGTTGTCATTCCTGGACACAGATGTCTGTGCCTCTGAGGGACAGATGCACAAATGTTCTTCACTGTTAGAGTGAACATAATCAGTACCTAATACTTTAATTTGTGCTTACTGAAAACTTTTCTTTTCCTCAGTGCTCATTAACAGGGAAATTGGTAAGACTGTCTGATTGTCCCAGCATGAACCAGGCTCCTGTGATTGACTAAATGCAGAGGCAAATTTGAGAGATGAAATTAATTGTAGCAGTGGTTTCAGCAAAAGAACCATGGAAAGTAGTAATGATTACTATTGCACAGTAAGTCACAGGAATCTTTCTCCTTTACCTCTGTAGAGACTTAAATGCTTTATGACATTACTCAACTTTGTGGTTGTGTAATGAAGAGGTGTTAGGCTGTGGTCATGGAAAAGGAGCAGCATGTGTCAAGAGGTTTGTATTGTGCCTTGCCTGTTTCAGTCAGACTCCCTGCTCCTGTCTAGGTAAGCATCTTTGCTTCTGTTCTTCATCTATAAAATGAAGCTAACGTGACTGTGCAGTTGCCTGGGGAAATCAAGAGGCTCAATGTTAAAAGGTAGTAATGACTGCCAGCAAGTAAGCCTCAAGAGAGACACTGTACCAAACAGTTTTTCCAACACAGCAGAAAACAAAGAAACCCTTTTACAGTCTTCAAAGCAGACCAGAGTTGTGCATCCAATGCCTCAGGTTTATGGAGACATTTCATTTTCCAACAAATATGGGTCCAGGTTTGAAGACTCCCCCTTTTCACATCTAGAAGTGAAGAGTACTTGGAAGTACAGGAGCTAGAGACAGCACTGGCACTTCTGTAAGACCTTGAGAGGAAGCAAGATGACTGGTTTGTTTTTGTTTTTGTGGTTTTGTTTTTGTTTTTTTTGAGTCAGGAGTTCATAGAAATACCTGGTCTGGGATTTTTCTGAGAAAGCAGCCTACTGCATGTTTCTGTTTAATCTGGGGAATGGATTTCACATTCCCATTCCTTCTTAGTATAGCATTACTCACTTAAAATTTAGTTCTCTCTGAACCTGCTTACCTCACTGGAACAGGTCTCCAAACTTAGACAACTTGCAACCTTATCCTGACACAAAGACAATGTTAGTATTTGTTAAATACTTCTTAGATCCTTCTTCTGGCAGTGCTGTATAAAATCAGAGACTTTTTCTGTGTAGAGGCTGAGGGAGTGCCTCACATCCATAATCGAAGCATTTAAAAATTAAGCATTCAGATTAAACATTGTGTTAGTGCGTGAAAGATTCCTGTACAGTAACTAAGTGAAACAGAAAATACATGGTCTGAAGGCTACTCCAGCTCTTTAAAGGGTGAAGGACTTCAGCTGTGTTGTTTTGTGTTGGTGTCCGTTTTTGATGGTCAACTGTCAGCTTGCCAGCTAGGATCCCCACAGCTTCCTCTGTGGGTTGCAACCACTGAGCAGTTATGTTAAGCATAGTATATGGACCACACTTTAAAACTGGGAACCCTGTTATGTTACTGAGTTTAACTTCTCTCTTCCCTTGCACTGGTCTCTTACTTCAGCAGTGCTGGTATTTCTTTCAAGGCCTGATTCTGCTTTGCACTACCTGTCAGCTTCACTGTGCAGAGAACATGGGACGAGGTCCTCTGGCTCTGAAGCTTTTTGCACAAATTGAAGTGCTTGTGCTCTTTGCAAGTGCAGTTCATTTTGTTTCCTCCTGGAAAAACTCAACAGGGTAAGATAGTGTCACACAGCATTCTTGTCATGTTTCCTTGGTGATGTCCCTGCCATCTTGATCAGATAAATAACAAAGCCAGGTCTGCAGTTTTGCCTTGAAAGATAATAAAAATGAACTCCAGCTGCCTTCGTTCTGCTGCATATAAACTGTTAGCCCTACTGTGTGCTCTGAGACCAGAATTTGTTTTCTCTTTTCTGACTATTGGTGGTGCTGATGTGTGGGGGAAATGCTATATATGTAGCCTGTGTTTTGCATCGATGTTGACAGTGTGGAGCAGAGAGTAATACAAATATGGCTATTCAAGTATATAATAAATTAGGCAGTGCTGACATGGATGTGATAAGGTACAAATAGGTAACATCAAGTTATTGTGCTTACTAGGGCAGTTTCTCCAGAAGCATAACCAAGTAGCTGATTCTCGTGCTCTTTCACTCATTTTTTCCTTTCCTCTTGCATATTTTTACTGTCTTCTCTCCAATTTTTTTTTTTTTTCCCTGTGTATGTTTCTTTCTGCTACATCAGCCTTGAAATCTAAATCCAGAGTTCAGAGGCAGGATTATTTCTTTAAAAATAGGGATTAATAATGGAAATTGGACAGAGCTCACTGCATCCGATTGTACAGGCAAATGGCACAGGCCATAAGGAGTCATAGTGACTTTCAGCAGTATGTCCTTGCCATGTGTAAGTTCCATCTCCATGTTTTGGAGTGTACTCGGGCCACTTCTGCAGACATATCTCTCTTGGGAAGTGAAGCTTGTTAGTGGGATGGGAGTTTGTGGAAACTAAAGAATACCTGAGAGAGTGTTCTTTAAGCTTGTTTGAAGCCTGTGTTTGTTTTGATGGACCTTTTGAGGTGTGTGCATTTTTCCAGCTGGGGCAGGGAGAGGGAATGAAGAGCTGAGGCTCAGGCTGTCCTACAGCCAACTCACCTCTGCCACCTGCCACATGCTCGGGAGGAAGCAGAGACATAAACTGGCCTTTGCTTCTGAGTAAGGTGCAGAGAAGGCTCACTGTGCATCCATGCCTTTCTTGAGCCTGTTGTGCCATTGTGGGAAAGCAAGGAAGCACAGCTGAGGGTATAATGCTGGATTTGCAAGGAATGCATTGTAACCCTTGAGGCTATGAGAGAAATGGAGTTGTGCTTCAGTTTCATTAGTGTTTCCTGAGCTTATAAGACTTCTACCGTTTATTACTTGGTGTGAGTGTTAAGGTTTTAGTGCAGTGGAGGTCACCCATCTGTGACTTTGGCTTTGCTGCCTAATTGTAAGTGACGCTCCTCTGTCCCTCTGGCTTGCTTTAAAAAGAAGAAAAGAAAGGTTACAATTTGGAACCTGAGATTTTAATTTTTTTTATTAAAAGAAGTGTCATGACTTCCCTCTAAGGAAACACCTGGAAAATTAACATTTTTATGGTGTGCCAAATTAGTTTCTTTGAAACTACAAGGTGAGAAAGGGTATTAAGTCAGAGGCTCACAGAGCATTTCTTCAGTTCAGTGAAATACCTGCGTGGCCAGCAGCAACCCATTCCTTTTGCAGGTAGCTCTGAAGATGAAATCAGCTTTTGCTTGTATTGATCCCTTTTTCCCACCCACAAGAGTTATTTTTGACTGGTTTTAAACCCTGAATTCTGGCAGTAAAAGAAATCCTTTGAATGTTTGCATGAACTACCAGCGGCAGGAAGGTTTGCCACTGGATGTGGAGACTCCTGGCCCAACAGCCTTGTTGTTACTATTTTGTAATTTCCTTGCCAAACATTTAGGATGACCTTGAGTGTAGCTATGTATCTGTGCATGGGTGCTTTTGCTGTGTGTAGTCTTTTCTAAATAAGAGATACCTACTCACTAAATGTGTTTGTACCAGCCCAGCTGTAAGGAAGGTTTGGGACTGGGAAATAATTTAAAACCTCGCTCTTTCATGCTAGTAAAATCCATTGAGGAGGTCAGCAGGCCATCTGTTTGATATGTATGGCTCTTACCCAGAAACCATAAGCACCAAATAAATTAAAAAGAGAGGGTTTTTTGTTGTGTCAAGCTCCCAGAACTAGTTACAGTTGATGTTTAACTAGAACACAAATGGGTTAGTTTTCTATGGTAGATGATGGGAGAGAAGCTGGAGCAAGAGGCCAAAACATTCTATACGGAGCTACCATGACCTTATTCACTCTTTGTCTGATTTATGATTTAAATAAATAAAATAGAACATTCTTGACAAGAGCTTGATTTGTATTAAACAGTCATTAGACTAGGTGGCTGCCTAGTACCAAAGTTAAATTGATGACTTTTTATGAGGATTTTCCACACACTGGTCTTCCAAAGCTATTATAATTTCACAGATTTTAAAAGGCAAGATGCTGTGCTGATTATGTTTGTTCTCCTTAATTTTTTACCTGTTGAGAATAATCTCTCATGGTGTGTAAGAAAATGTGTTGCTCAGTAAGCACGTCATCATTCTGAAGCTAATATGTACCAGTGGTTGTTTTGGCTTCTAAAAATCTCAGGTAAAATGCTGTGGCCAGGTAAGGCTCCTAGCCTATAATAAAGCTATTGCATAAAGTGGCTTGACTTTCCATGTCTGTGGAGTGTCACTAACTTTGGCAAAAGCTGGGTGGATGTCTCAAGCAGCACAAGCCTGATGCAATGGTGAGGGAACAAGGGTCGGGGACACAGCACTGTGGTAAAGCTGCAAGTGAAGCCCAGACCCCACTGGGTCCAAGTCTGATGCTTGTTATTTGGAATTAGTCCCTGCTCCCTCAGAGTGCCATAGGATTTGCCATTGTTTAGGGTTTTCTCAGAGTCCTAGGATTTCCCAGGTGTGGTACCACTGTAATGAGGGAGCAAATTGTACTGAATTTCACTGAGGCTTCACAGACAGGCTCATCATCACTTCTAGTCTCTCAGACACTTAATAGGATTCTCTACCCTGAGATTTGAACTTGGCCTTCCCATGTGACAGGGGAAGCTCATAGGTTAATTTTATAGAATTTTGTGGAATTCTTATTTTTATTGTAGAGTGAGTGGAAAGCCGTGTAGTGTTTGCAATGTGACATAAATGTCAACTTTCTTCTAATGAACAGTCCTACAGGATGATTGCTTTCTGCTTTTGAAACTCTGGCAGAAATAAGCCTGAGGAAAAAAGAATAGTGCATTTTGTCACTCTCCGATACTGTCTCACAGCCACCCACAGAGAAACTGGTAGGAAGTCTCTCTTGATCATGGAAGATGGATGAGTCCATGGCAAGAACTTAGCTACCAGACTTCAGATTTAGTATCAGTTTTTGCCTCTGGGTTTGAGCTGTTTGCAATAGGTTTTAGCTTGAAGTGCAAAATTATGGTTGTAGGGATTTTTTTTTTTTTTTTTCCCTGCTGGAAAGTGGTATATAAGGAGTTGTGTGAAGTGGATGTGCTCTTCTCGCTGCCTAGGCAAGTTGACCAAAAAATTAATTCGCTGTGTTTTTAAACATCAGGACTTTCAGCACAGTCTGAATGTCAGAATATTTCCAGGAAAATCTATATTCTGTGGTATTTTAACTTGAGCAGAAGATAAGAGACAAGCTCAAAGTCTTGCTGCCTCACCCTGAGTATTTTTTCTCAAACTGAAGAAAGTAATGTTTTTCAATCTCATTATCCCCCTCTCAGCCCTGCTAACTAATCTGAGTAGCATGTATGCACTCTCTAAAGGTGTACTTGGTGGAAGAAAATTTTTGTGTGTTTCTAGATATTTTCATTTTTGCTAGTCATTGGATCACTAGCTACTTATCTTACTTTGTTGCCATAGAAAATGCATGCAGCACCTGAAATCCCTGCAGAGTGCTTTAGTATGTCACCGATGATCGGAGAATTTTCATTTATAAGGTTGAATCTTGTTCCTAGCTCCAAGATGATGAATACCTAGCATTTGACAGCATTCTGCTCTCTGATTTCTGGAAGTTATTGTAGGCCTGATACAGCTGTCAGAAATGTGGTTTATATTCTTTGTTCTTTCAAAATAAAGTTGCACAAGTCACAACAGAAATGTCCACTCTGCAGTCTGCAAAGGGGCCAGTAACTGATCTAGCTGGGATGTCCCAGCTTACTTTTACCTCTAGAGGTCCCTTCCAACCCAATGCATTCTATGATTCTACTCTGATCAGGCTGAAAATTGTATGAGACGTATCCCTAATGCAATAAGACCATATCTGGACTCTTGGTTCTGCTCTTGCAATACTTCACCTCCATCTACAAGGAGGAAGAGTCCCGCTCAAGATGAATTTAGCGATTCTGTTTCTGCCACTGATGGATACTTTATGATCTAGGGAGAGATTTAAGCAACTTAGAGTGACTGGCGTGATGGAAAAGTCAGGGTTTTCACTTCCCATGAGATTAGTGGTTAATTCATGCTCTGGTTTGTGATTGACTTCAGCAAGAGAGGCTGTAATTAGGGATGCTGGCATTTCAAATCTTCTTATGAATAGATTACTTTCTTAACGCAGTGTTTCTGGAAATTCATATTCCACAGGAGCAAAGAGATGATGGGAAAGTGGTCGTCTGTATGGAGGTGGATTCCATTTAGAAATCTGTGGCATCTCTGGAGGCAAAAGTTTAGAGGAAGAATCTAAGTCAGCTCCTTTGTAATGTACTGCTTTCCTTGTAATTGCTATCTTTTAATGGATCATGTCACAGTTGTGTGCTTTAGTCCCTATGATAGGCATTCTGTAAGTTTTCCTGAGTGCCTGAGCCTTCTGCGAATGACCAAGCAGCACATTCTGTCTCCACAAGGCATATTTTTACTGTGGTGTTTGGAGAAAGAGGTGCAATTAGAACTAACCCATTAACTGTAGTGGCTCTTTATGTACCATGCTGACTGCAGACTCCTGTGGGGGTCAAGGCATTGCCAATTAGTGTACATCTGTCCAGCAACAAGTTTCTCTTTGATCTTGTAAGTCTAATTTGATTTTATTTCTAAGTAAAGTTGGAAAGTGCAATCTAAAGGAGATAAATTAAAGCATTGCAAAATGACCCTGATTTTGTTATTGTAATTGTTGGGGAATATGTTTTTGTTTATGCTGCATTTTCTGCACTGAAATGACTTAAGCCTTGTCAGCCAAGCTTGTGTAACTCAAGACCTGTTGGATGCTAGCAGTGCTTTCAGGTAATAAAAGAAACATGTTCTGAAAGAGTGCTTGTGCTATGACTCTGGGACAGGCATTTTATATGGTAATATCACAGTCATTTATTCATAGCCATTCTAGTAAGCATGTTGATGGAATAAAATTAAGGCTGCTCCAGACTGAGCTTGGAAAACTACCATGGATTCTGGTGAAGATAATAGGGAAACAACATGTCTTAGTCTTGGTCACTTGACAGTCAGGGTTTTTTTTTTTTTCTGCAAATTTATTTATTTTCTAAGGAAAGTTTTGCATTATCAGGATCATAGGACTTATAAATAATATTATTTAAAGATTTTCTTCAAAGATAGTTTTCCTTTCTTTTAGTTTTCCCCTGAGCATATGGCAGTCTGAAGTTAATGCAGCATGTCTCTTAGGGATGCTATACTTTATAGATACATGAAGGGTGAACTGTTCAGCAGGGCTCAAAAGCAGTAAAACAAAGCAAACATACCAAAACTTGTTATCACTAGAGACTTACATAAAAATAAGTTCACTTTTTTTACAGCTCTCTTGCAAGAGACTGTAGAAGAAGAACTATTGTGCAGTGAGTTCCACACCAAGAAATGGGTAAAAAATAATCTTAAAAAGTTACAGAGTAAAGAAATGCACACATGGTCATATTCTGTTACAGTTTTACTCAATTAGTTTCTGTTGATGAAATCTGTACCTCTCTAATCAAACAGAATTTTGAAGCACATCAAAAAGAACTGATTGATATAGTATACTTTTAAGACACAGACACACAAGGTGTTTATAATGCCATATTTGCCTACTATGAGTCTTCTACTATCTTCCTTTGCAGAATTTGGTGCTGATGAGATACAGCATGGTTGAATCAGAGGTGTGGTTTGGTATGTTCATTCCTATGTTCCTTTATACGTGCAGATTGCCCATTCCTATGTTCCTTTATACGTGCAGATTGCCAACTTGAAAGTAACTCATTCTTTTAAGGTACAAAAGTAGTATGGTTATGCAGCATATACCAGGAAAAAACAAAGTTAACTTTGTTTCATAGTATAATTGAACATAACAGCTTGGTATTTTTCAGTGGTGTTGTTGAAAAGTATAAATATTAGAGACAAACCTACTCCGCCTGACTTGAAGCTGGATTTTGTCCCAGTTGAATAGTGAAGCTGCAGTGCCACTGCTGTGGCAGAACAGGCAGCATGTTTAAACAGCAGGGCACCACACAAACCAGACATGATATGAAGATTATGCTTTGCATGAAACAGTCTTAGTGTCATCTTTACATATTTCTGGCAGATTTGTTTTTTCATAGAATGGTAATAGTTCTGATGGAGTCCACACTGAAGCCCTGGTCCAGCAAAAAGCTGACATGTCTTAACAGAGAGGGGGAGCAACTCCACTGAGCTAAAAATCAAGCTTGCTGGTTTCCCATTGCATCAGATATTGCTGGTCTGTGTGGGGTGGGGATTTTTCATATTGCAAGCCTCTCTAGTTTTGTTGTTGTTTTGTACAACAGAGTGGTTTCTCTCTGACCTTTATTGAGAACTATGTATGTGAATTCCTGGACAATTCTGCCTAATGTTGTTACTGTCCTTCCACTGAGTGGAACCGTGAGCACAGTGGAGACTGTATGAAGCACTAGGGTAACAGGGTGAACATAGTCCATGATTAGTTTCACCCACTTTATTATTTTACCCTGTTCCGTGTAATCATTTTATCCGCTTTGGCTGATATTGTGTCTTCCACTCTAAAGCCTTTACTGTTACCATAGAATCTTGTTACCTTTGTTTCTATTTACAGTGTGAATAGATGTTCATCATTACATTGTTGATCATCGATGATTTTGGAGGTCTTTTCCAACAGAAACAGTTCTATGGTTCTATGATAGACCTTAATACACAATACATTATTTGGAGAATTAGTCAGCTTCAAACAGGGAATGTGTTGTGACCGCTAATGCCTCCAAGGAAAAGGAATCTCCTGTAGGGTGAAACCTTTAGTGAAGGACACAGTGCACTTGGAAAACAGTCTGCAAGACAAGAAAAACAACACTGATGGGAGACTTTGGTTTCCTTCGTGCTAGTTGGGTGAAGGTAACAAAATGTAATGTATAAACCAAGTGTTGAGGTACTCGTTAATAGATTAATAGCTGGCTCTTGAAGCAGTTGATTAATGCGGAGGCAGGATTTGGGAAAATCAGGGGACGACTCAATGTGAGTTAGCTCAAAATAGTCCAACTTTATTAAGAGCATCAGCACTTTTTATATCATTAGTACCAGGGTGCATGCGATCACGCGCCGCTGTTTGCATTATGATTGGCGTACAATACTTGTCCACGTGAACTAAACTTAACACAGATTGGATAGTCTAAAGGTACCAGGGTGCATAGTCACTCCTACTTACAGTTACTTTGTAGCACTACTGCTCCATTCTCCCAGGCCTCAGTTTCCACAAAAGTTGTTTATTTCAAATGGCAAGCTCAGGGTGTACCAGCCAATTGTCACGTATTCAGGCCTATTTCATTTCAATATACTCAGGACTTACGTCAAGGCCTGGATTGTACAATGCCTCCAGGGACCCATTGTTACAGAAGGGGTAATTAATAA
Organism: Ramphastos sulfuratus; assembly: GCA_013399055.1. NCBI lineage: Eukaryota > Metazoa > Chordata > Aves > Piciformes > Ramphastidae > Ramphastos > Ramphastos sulfuratus. Next base: position 25,819 of record WBNM01025585.1, on the reverse strand, counting down.
CTGCAAGATGATATTTAAAAAATATTAATATATAGTTTATTAATATTAAATATNGAAGACTAATGGGCCTTTGGACACGAGATAGCCAATCAAATGGCAGTTAGCCAAGACTTGGCCATATTGGGTGAAGCCATAGGCTTGCTTTACCCTTTTTTGAAGGGTCAGAACATGGGCCTTGCATAAGGCAACCGTGTGCACCTTGTTTACCACAGTTGCTGGGCAGGCCACAGACCCCAGACTTAGTGGCTCCAGGTTCTTTGTCCCTTTTCCCTTGGTTGCTCTCCCCAAAACAGAAGGAGGGAGAGCAGAAAAACGTGCCTGGGCAAGCCAGGACATGTACAAGCTTAATTTGGCCTGTTTAGGCCTACCATGAAGCCCATGTCCCTTGTCTCTTAACCGTTCTCCAACAGATTAACAAGGATGCAAGGGATGAAGGTATGTTTGGCTTTGTGCCAGGTGTTGTGTAGGTCCTGAATCCTACAACTTCTGTAATGAGAACAATAATGTACTTTGGATCAGCATCCTTGTTAGAGCAAAGGAAGCCAAAAAAATTCCAGCACATCTATCCTCAATATGGAGAAAGGACACTGTGTAAAAATGAGGGAGCATTTTACTACCAAGTTGGCAGGAAGACTACTTGACACTCGCCTGTTAGAAGCCATTGGAGGAATTCATAATGGTACCTTTTGTCCCAAGTAAAGGCTATGAGAAGTAAGAAGGATCTGTCAAGAAGCTGAAGGTTATACATAAAGCTTAGTAAGGTATTCAGATTTTTCATTTTTTTTCTATCAACTGTCTAGAGGGTTCCAAACTTTTATAATAACACGTGTTTCTTCAAATGCATCAGGAGTATGAAACCTGACAGAATATGTGTAGGAGTACTAGATGATTGAGGTGCAAGAGAAATGCTTCACCCTGTTAAGCCAAGGCAAGGAGATTTCATTCTTTGCATTGTCATTCTCTATAGAATAACCTGGGGAGATTTCCCATGCCAAGACCCTTCCTGTGGGGTACCCTTGAGAAAGTCATTCTGAAATTGAAGTGTCTGTAAATTATAGAAAAAATTGTCAAAATGAGCAGCCACAAATGACCAACACTGACTTGAGCTCAAACAAAATCTCTAAAGCAGTGTCACCTCTGGCCTTTGCACCTAAGAAGCAGGTGCTAATAAATGTGGTGTGCAACTTTAAGAGGTTTCTGAGGTGGCTGGGGGAATTCTAAGACTGTAAGTCTGACATAAGTACTTGCTAGAGTGTAGAAAATATTTAAAAAGTAGAATTAGAGGATATATAGATAAGTATTGCGTACTTGGGTTATCTTAAGATGCATATCTGCCTTGCAAATGTGTTACTGTTCTCTGTAGGAGTCAAGAAGCTTATAAAGATGATCTGTGTGGTATAATCTGCTTTGTCACAAACCTTTGTAAAACCCATCTTCCTCACTACAGAGTTTGAGTGGTATCAGCTAAAATAGCTAAGCAGCTGTGGTAAAGACAATTTGACTTAAAGTTGGAAAACTTGCAGCAGATGGAGATGATATGAGAATGTGTGTTGGGACCTGTGTGCTCCTAACTCTGCTCACAAATGTCTTAGAGAGAAGCTGCTGGTGATACTAAATTATTGTAGTAGTGGTAGCAAGGGCGAAGGCTGGCTGGAGAACTGCAGAAGGACCTCATAAGACTGAGTGGTTAATAAAATGTCAGATGAAACTCAGTGTATGTAGTGGTAAACTGATCCATGTGGGGAACAAACAATCCAGATCTCATAAAAGATGAGTGGTGAGCTGAGATCATACTGGGAAGTGCAATTTGTGTTGTGAGAACTCTGGGCTCTAGTGGATAGTTCTGTGAAAAGGTCAACTTACTCGCTAGTGGTCAAAAAAGCAAATCAAATGCTGGGGCTTATACAGAAAGGACTGCAGAACAAAATGTAATATTATGTGTGAATATAGTGTTTGCCTGAATCTTGAATAATATCTGAAGCTCTAATCTCTGTATTTGAAAAATAATGTAGGTGAAATGGAAAGGTTTGGAAAAGGACAGCAAGGATGGTCAAAGGCAAGAAAATCTTTTGTAGGAGACTATGACAAAGTGAGCTGGGACTCTACTTTGGATAGACAGATGAGGAGTTTCTGATATAAGTCTATCAGAATTGGCATGTGGAAAGCTGAATATTCACTTTGCTGAATATCCACTTTACATTCCAATTCAAGAACTGGTGGACATCAAATGAAGCTAACAGAAGAAAAGCTTAAAGACAAATAAAAGGTGATACTCAAAGGGTAGTGGACACGTGGAAATTTTTGTTTAAGGATACTGTGCACACATTTATTTTTGTTTGAGAAAAACTGGTTAAGTTCAGGAAAGGGGAAGTTGGGTTTGTGCCTGAAACTGAGCCTGAAACTATACAGAAACCATAGCAGCTCACATCCCTGTGCTAAAACACCTGGAGCAGCTGGAGTCTGGGACAATGTTAAGGATGCCATGCTTATTTGGTGCTTGATCTTCTGTGGTTCCTGCTGAATACAGGTTATAGCAGGGGGAGCTGAACTATTTGAGCAACTCTTCTGTGATGGAGCAGACCAAAACCTCAGCTTCAATCAGGTCTGTGACCTGGCCCCAAGACCAGAGAGCTACAGCAGCTCCCAGGGGGCTCTGCACAAACTGCAGAAAACAACCCGGGTTCTGTAGCTCCCAGTGCTTTCACTGGCCTTTCACCCCAGCACAGGGAAAAGAACAGTTGATAGCAGTTACTTTCCCAGTGCTTTCTCACAGATGTTTAGGTCGATGTTATGCACAACTACTGAAAAAGCAGCTTATGTGGATTCTTGAGCTTGTTGGTCTATATCAAATATGTTGTGACCTGGGGGTTGCCCTGCAACTTGCTCTCCAGTCTCCAATTACAGTAACAATATTCAGCATGCTGCATAGTACTTTTCCTAGGTTTCTTTTCCTCTTAGGATTAGCGGGGCTATACTTTTGTCCCCTTGCCATTTATTTTTGTAAACATCTTCCAGACCCTCATCCGATCTCCTTGAAGTCAGTGAGACTCTTTCCCTTGGCTTCCCCAGCTTTGAAACTGCTCTGTTTTCTGTAAACTGTATGGAGGTATTCCTGGAGAACCAATTTACCAGAGCCTGCACCTGAACGTTTTGATAGCTGAATGTGGTGTAGACACAGGAAACTGCACAGAGAGAAAATGTGGGTTTGTATTTTTCCTGCAAATTGTTGGAACTGGTGTGTATTTCCATTTCTGATTTCTGGGCATGGATCCAGGAAAAGTGTATATTAATCTCTTTTCCTCCTCTGTACAAAGCAAAGCAACTACAGAGCTTGTACCTATTGGAAATGAAAGAGCGGCATGTTCCTTTTAACCACTTTCTATTAGAAGTCAGTGAACTGCAAAGTTATATATGGGATGTTCAGCCTGGAGCTGAATTTGCAGTGCTGTCACAGACTGGGAATGTCACAGAGTTTGTGTCCAGTTTCTAAAATTTTGGACAAAACAGCATACTGAAGGAAAGCATCAAAATGAAGCCCTGTGTTTTAGCATCACTCTTGCCATCTTGGGTAACATTTGGTAACTGCAGTTCATGGTGTGTTGAATCGGGGTGCTGATCTGTAGGTGTGAGCTACTGCATTAATGTGGCTAAAGCCTGTAGCCAGTCTGCCTTGCTGAGTCATGCGTGTCCAGCAGTAACTGCTGCATGGCTGAGTGGGGCTATTCAGATACTCAGCCCATTAGGCCAACTGCCCTCTCTTAGTGAAATCTGCTGGTCCCATGGCTCTTCCTTCCTAGGTGCTCTAAACTTAGGATGCTGCGTAAGGGCTACAGAGTGATTTTTTTAGTGAGCTTCCTGGCTGCAGGAGTACATGTACTTTTCTGTCTTTAGATGTGTGTAGGATTTTTTTTTTTTAAACCTGCTTTCATTGCTCCTTGAATATTGGTGCTTCGATGGCCAGCAGAACTGCTGCAGTTATTCTGTTTGATTGTAGCTGTTACCTACACTTTCTATAAGAGGCCATTGAAGCCCACCTGCTGTGAGAGGCTTCTCAGAGCTGCGGTTATTCATGTATCTTCTGTTATGAGCCAAATAGTCAATTCTTCATCCTGGACAGCTGCATCTAGATCTGTGAACTGCAGTTGCCAGGGGCCTGTCTATGTATAATTGTGTGGCCAGCAGGACCAGGGCAGTCATTCTGGCCCCTGTACTCAGCACTGGTTAGGCCACACCTTGAGTACTGTGTCCAGTTCTGGGCCCCTCAATTTAAGAAAGATGTTGAGATGCTCGAATGTGTCGATTGGAATGTGGCCATTGGAATGGGCTGCTCAGGGAGGTGGTGGAGTCACTGTCCCTGGAAGTGTTTAAAAGGAGACTGGATAAGGCACTTAGTGCCATGGTTTAGTTATTTAGAATGTATTAGGTGATAGATTGGACTCAATGATCTTGAGGGTCTTTTCCAACCTGGTTAATTCTGTGAATTTATTCAGAAGTGGAAGCTGGCAGCCCTTGGTAATAAATCTGCATCTGTATTCCTGATCTTGAGCAGAGATGTGAGCGTGGATTACTGCAGAGAAACCAAGAAGAAGCTTCTGGAGGAAAAAAAGATGCATGGTTTTGAAAATGGGAAAAACCTAGGAAAACATTCCATGTCACTAGCACTGAAATATAGGGCCCAAGTGAGGGGCCCCCCAAAATGGGTAAAATCACAAAGAAACCAGTTCTAACAGAAAGAGGTATAGTAGTAAGTTTTGGGAGAAAAAACAGTTGTGTGGATAAAGTTACTTGCAAGGTAGATTCTAAAGGCACCTGTTTTTGAAAGTCTTGTCTTTGGGCTTCATCTCCAAACTTCTCTTGTGGCTCTGTTTTCCATGGTTTGAGCTGATTTTCTGATCTGCCAGCTAGTGTACCTTCCAGTCTGGACTGCTCTATCTGGAGCTGTGTACAGTCCTCTGTTCTTTCAGGGCAAACTGAAACGTTCGTTAGACAGCACTTTGCAGTGGAAAGCAAGCAAAGCCCATCCATGACTCAATTCATTGGTATTAGCCATCTTGCTTTTTACTAGTACATCCTGCTGCTGAATATGGCCCTAGCCAGTGTTTGCCAATTAATTTCCTTATAAATTAATATTCCCTAGATATGCTGACATGACAAAGTCAGTTTGGTTGAACTAATACGAACTAAATGTTACCAGATTCCTGTATTAATGAAAGGTGTCTATGTACTAGCAATAAAGGGAATGAAATTCATAAAGACCTTTCCTGTTGAGTGAAAGGGGCTCTGCAGTAGGCTCGGTAACTGTTCTTACACTATTTTAATGTGGCCTTCAGTGGGACACACAGCAAGATTCATTTACTAACTAGATTGTTAACCCATTGGGGAATGTACAGACTAGTTTTATGGCAACAGGGATAGAATTTACAAATGAAAAGCTGATGTCTATCAAGGACATTCAAGTACACACTTGCTGTTCACATTAATGTTTTACTGCTCTGCCTTGTTGACAGATCACTACAAAACCAGAGAGGATATCTCAGTGCTAATGTTGACTACTCTCTCTGCAGTGGTCCCAAGATTTTGTACTTGAGGGGAAACGGGGCTTTTAGGCACATTTTGTGCCTGGCTTCAGTGCAGATGTTGCCTGTGTCTGACTCGTTGAAGCACCAGGCATTCTCCAGAGCCTGGACATGAAGAAATGCTGCATGCCAAAGCAGGGGCTTACTGGAACTTTCTTCCCTTTATGTTCTCCCAGCACACTGGAGAAATAAAACCAGTGTGTGCTTGCATTCTTTTTTCCCTGTAGGGGTGCAAGGTTGAGTCTCAGAAAAGACAGGTACAGGATAATTTTTTAACTTTTAAATTTTCTGCCAGTGTATGAGCCAGCACAGTTGATGCTTACTGGACTTGAACATCGGAGTAGTTATTTACTGCTAGCTGACATCTATGCTTACAGTAAATAACCACTAGCCTGCAGTTCCCTCCTGTGGTGTCTCTGGAGCAGCTTGGAACTGTAGTCTTTTGTTAAAGAGGCAAAACATCCCTAAACCAAGTAAATACAAATTTTTGATTTTGTCAGTTTTTCTATGGCTTTGTGAAGTAGGAATTTGTATGTGTGGTATACAGGTGTCTGTGGAGTAAGTTAAAGGAAGGTGTTGGAAAAAACAGACTTATAAAAGCTCAGAAAAAGTACCAGCTGATAATTAAACAAAATTAAATATTTCTTATGTGATATAACATAGGAAATATGTCTAAGTATTCATTATGTTTCCCAAGGCAAAATGAAAAGAAATAGAATTATTTTTGATGAAACAAATTGATCTCTTATTGCCACGCATTTTCTTTCTCTAGCAACTGATGAATTTAACATCATGTTAGCTTTTGCAAATGTCATATGAAATAGATGAGCAGAGCAACTTGGGGAGAGAAGTTATAATCAATCACAAGGTGCCACAGTTCTCTCTCCTCTGTTGATCATCTTCCCTGCAAGCAATTTGAGGGGGGAAAGATTGCAAGTATAAAGAAAATAAAAACAAACCTCCATTCCCTTTGTAAAAGTAGATGAAGTGATTCAACTAACACCTTTCTTGTGGAAAAGAAGACTCTGAGGCTGTGGCATGGTCTAGACTTTACTAAAATCTTCTTAATTATTTGAATACATGGAAACAATGAAGATGCGTAAATGGCTGTAATAGGTTAACCTAAGGGCTAACCTGCCTGCTCCTCCAGCACAAAAGTGAGGGAAAAAGTAGCACACACAACTCAGGGTTGAGACAGAGAGATTGTAAGAGTTTAATATGTGTTACAAATTATGCAAAACTAATAATATTGATTTTGATATCCAGGCAAAGATTGTTAATAACTATGAAAATTGTTTATTAACATTAAATCTCAGCAGAAAATGTATTTAAAATGTTTGAAATATTTATACACATGGGGAACAGGCAACCTAGAACACTTAAATAACTAGCAAATACAAACATTAAACTTGGAACTGGAAAGAGGTTCTTAGTTTCAACTATACCACTTGCCCACTAGTGGACTCGAGAGGCTCCTTTGTGGTGCTAAGGCAGAAAACTCAATAGAATCTAGTTACAGAAATTCTTACAAAGAGGCTTTGAATATTCATTCACAAAATAGTATCAGACAGTACTGAAACACTTGAAGGGAGTTCTGTTGGTGTCTTGAAAGTTGTTGGAGGCAAAGCAGAGCATAACATGGCAGGGCAGAGCAGGCAAAAGCAGAGCAAGCATGCGGCAAAAGCCTATTTATTGTTTGCCTGAATATAATTGCCCCTTTGGCCACAGAGGTTCACTAATCAGAATGGCACTTTGCCAAACCTGACCATATTAGGTGAAGTCAGGAGCTTGCTTTCCCTTTTTTGGGAAGAACAATTCTGGGCAAGTCTTGGACACTCAAGACTTTTGTCTTTCCCCTGTGCTCTGCTTCCCCCGCTCCCCAGCAGAGGGAAGGGGACCATGGGATCATGCCTGGACAAGCCAGAACATGTACTAGGCCCATTCTGGCCTTCCGTGATAATAACATAAGATGTCATAATCACAATGCATAATTACCTTAGTTAATAATCTAATTAACCTAATAATATAATGCATGATTACCTTAGTTTAGCCTATTTGCAGTAGAAGTGCAGTGAAATACAGGAAAAAAACCCAGCATAAAACAGAAAACCACACCCAGCAGCTACCTGACTCCCACCTGTCTCACCACCATGCCTGCAGAAAAGAGCCAAGACCTGGAACCCAGAAGCAGCATCTGGAAGAGGAAGTCTCCCGTGTTGCAATCTGAACTTCAAGCCCCATAATACTTAGCTCCAGTTAGCACTTTCATTTTTGAAGCTGGCATGACTGGTTCAACTCAACTCATGACAGTGGCCCATTCTGCAGGCTGCTAGTTGAAGTTCTGCAATGGAATGGAGCAAAATGGGAGTGTTCTGTGAAAAGAAACCAGCATCTAAGACAACACCTTGAAGTCAGAATATATGATCATGATAATCAATGGAATCTTTTATGCCACCAAAATGTGTGCACGCTTCTTCCAATAAATTGCTCAATTGACTTAGGATTTCTACCTTAGTTGTATAACTGTTCACGTTTTTTATTCTCCAGTCATTTCTACTAAACAATTACTACTGTTTCATACAATTCATGTAGATGTTCCCCTTCTCTACCTTGCTCACAGCTGCCTGCCAAAGACTGGATCTTTCAAGGTGCTTGGGACAGATAAAAGAACTGCAGATATACTATCTCTACACCTTTTTGCAGGCAAAAGGGCATATAGATGCGTACTTTGTGCTCAGCTCTAAGGGTACACTGGAGGAGAAACAATGCTACGGATAGCGTTATGTTAGATGTAGCCTATAGAGTGCTTTTCATCTTGACATTTCAAGAATAAAAAAATTATTTTCTGCTTAAATGTGAAGGTATTATACATGGATTTGCACTCCATGATGGTTGATGTGAATACAGCAACTTGCCTTTTTTTTGGGGTGTAAAGTGGGTTAACATCAATGAAAGTCAAGCATCTCCTCTGATAATTGGTACCTGGGGTCACTGACTTTCAGTGAGGCAGTTCCCCTTTGTTATGGAGGGTATTAATGATGTGAGATAGGATTTTTTTCAAAACTAATATTGTTTATTAATTTTGATATTCAGGACTCTTGCCACCCTCACAGTAATTTTAAATAATTATTAGGTTCTTTGCAATGATCATGAAAACATTATGCATAGGATAAACAGAATCTAGGACACTTAAGAAATAACTAGCAATAATGCAACAAACCTTAAACTCAAGTGAACTGGAAAGAGGTTTTTGTGGTCAATTATACTGCTTGCCCAATAGATGGACTTGGGAAGCTCCTTTCTGCTAAAGACAGAAGACACTTGCATTCACTTGGAGTTTTACAGAGTTTTGCTAAAGAGGCTTTGAGTATTTACTCACAAAAATTATTCTCCGGACTCCCAGGCTAGCTACAGTTCCCAGACAGTACCCAGACTCTTGCAGGGAGTTCTGTTGATGTCTTGTCAGCTGTTGAGAGAATTCTAAATCTTCCCAGGCTCTCATCAGGGTGCTAAGAGAGAGGCAAGTGATCTCTGACCTGATCCTCGTTCCTTTTGGACAATCTGTGTCCTTCCCAGGGCTCTCAGTCTCGGAGAAAGACTTGCAGGCAGGATGTCTTGCAGATGTGCAGTCCTAGCACAATGTTGTGTTGGCTAAGCAAGCCTATTGCGTGAAGGCAATTTAAGCCTATTCCTGGTAAACTCGAGACACAGCAGGTTTCCAGGTAGACAAACCCAAAGTATCAGGGCTTGTTATTATGCAGCAGGACTAGCTTGTAGCTTAGCAGATATAATGCTGGAGAGCATAGCAGAACAATGGCAATGTGGCAGAATCAACACCAGAAGCAGAAAGCACAATAAGGCAAAAGCATGTTGTCTTTACCTGCTCATCTCTTTTTATCCATACAGCCCGAGGCTAATGGGATCAGCCAATCAGAATGGCACTTTGCCAAGCTTAACCATATTAGGCGAAGTCAGGGCTTACTTTTGCCTTTTTAGGGCAGAACACAAACAAGTGTATAAACATGGTATCCTCATGTGTTTAGAAGTTTGGAAGGAGGTGTCAGGTCTTTCGTCCTTTCCCATGGTTGCTTCTCACATCAGAAGGAGGGAGAGCAGAAAACATGTCTGGACAAGGCAGGACACATTCAGGCCCAATTTGGCGTATATTGGCCTCCCACGACACCCTTCTCCCATAAGAAAAGCTTTTGGGGCAGGTACTATACAAAACTGTTTAGATGGGAACTTCAGTGACATGAATTTTCACTCAGTAATCAAGTGCCAAATATAATGAAAATGAAGAGAGTATATTTAATATGTTGCATTTAAGAGAGTAAAGAAAAAATTCTTATCTCCTTGGTGACTAAAATGTCAAACTTTTAGGCATTAAGTTTCAGGCTCGCTTAAAAAAGAAGACAAAATAATTCACATGAGATCTTGTGAATGTCATAACCAGGGGTTTTAAAAAGAGAAACAAACAGCATGAGATTCATTGTGCTTGCTGCTGTGGACCCTTAGCAGGTAAATTTGGTGCCACTCAGCTGACCTGTGGAGCATTCTGGTGGCATGCCCGTGGGAGTGCTACCTCTGAGCTGGCTTCAGATTGGCCATTTCCCTCTTTATAGTGTGGTTGTGCTTGCAAATAGCCTCAGATCCTCAAGCTTTAACAATTCCTATTTCTGTAGTAAAGCTGCAATGTGCACCTTTTTTCTGTTTCACATCTTTTCCTTGACTGCAAACCTCTGAGCCTACAGAAACCTCCTCCTGCATGGAGAGATTAGAGAACTGTTGCTGTTAAAAATGGGTATATACATCTCTATGCAGACTGGATTGTTGACCTGGTCATCAATGGGGTTCCTTGAATGATCTTTTCCCTGTGTTTCTACATCAAGCACTAGAGCTGATGTAATATGTTTCTGACTGCTTTAAACACACAACTGTGTTGGGTCAATAAAAAGTCAGAACACATCTTTAAGAAAGGAAAATTCCAGTGAATGTTATTTTCTTAACTCAGGATGCCAACAGTGTTGTTGGGAGCTCACTCTGTGTTCTGCTGTCACTTGCAATATGCTCAGATGTGTAAGGATCTTCATGTTCTGTAATGATCCAAGACCTTCTGTATCACTCTCCACTGATCTGAAAAATAAGCAATTTCAGAGGACTTGTCATCAAAGCTAGAAAAAGCTTCTGAAGAGTGAAGTTTCTATTTAAAAAAAAAAATCCTACATAACCCCAGTGTCTGAAGCACTGGGAGTGTGTGAGTTCAGTAGGCAGCTTCAAACAATATCACACCAAAACTCTGAGCTCCTCTAAAGTGACCTTTCTTTTGAAAAAAGTTTTTCTTTTATTTTCTGGTTCAGATCACAGTCTGGGCATATGGAAGTGCAAAGAACAATGGCCAGCAATGGTTTCTAAATTTTACATACATAGAAAAATTTGAAGTGAAGGAATTTTACTCAATCTGGATGACAGAAAATGTAATGGAGATGTGACTAAGCATTTTCACTTGAAAGTTTGAAATAATCTCAGTTTGCATAACAGTTCTTCAAATTGCCTGATTAAGCATGCTGACAAAGATGACCAGATGGCACATGGCAGAGATTATGCATTTGATTTTGGTTCCCACATGTTCTTCAGTAAATACAACAAAAAAACCCAATATTAGGGTGAACCCCAAACTTTTTATGCTTGACATCAAAATACATTTTTTTCTGTAGGCTTTGTATGTGCATCAACATTGCTCTGGGAAAGTGTGTGCTGGATCACTATGGTCTAGGAAACATCATGGGTGTCCTATAATATGGATCTGTTTAAAGGCAGACAAATTCTGACTACACATTAAAAACACAAAGGATATTCTGCAGGCATAAGGAGCAGTGGTTACTGTTCACATTGCAAATACACTCTGCATGTGTAATAACCAGATGTGTGACACTGCCTGTAGATAACTGGTTAGCACTTGTCATGAGTCTGATACACTGGACTTGCTGCACACTCTGAGTGTACAAGTGTAGTGTATAACACACCCTCTGTAGATGTCCCTGAATGCAGGTTAGTGGAAAGATTGTTGAGGTAAGGCTGCTGCAGCTCAGTCTTCCAAGATCTGGCCGGTAGGAAGGTTGAAATTGTATTCCTACTGTTGTGTTATGGGCAAGATTCCAATGTCTGCTATCTCAGAATCCATGAGTTTTACTCGGAGTCTTACTGAAACTATTTGACAAAATTAACATTTGCCTCTCTTCTTCCAGTACCCCAATAAGGATTTGCACTGAAACAGGCTAAGAAAGTGAAAATACCAGGTTTAATTTATTAAGGTGACAGACACAACAGATTTGGGAATACCAGTGATAAATGCACTGACTGCAAGATTGAGCTTGAGTTAATAAATTCAGGGTAACATCTGATGTAAACCTTTGCAATAGCTCTAATAGATAATAGAAATGCAGCAAAAGTTAAAAGTGTGATTCTTACTCTGAAAGGTGTCCCTGTCTTGGGTGGAGGAAAAGGAATCTAGTCCATTGACTGTTCTTACCTCTGTCTTTTGTTCCCAACTGCTGATGCTGCTGCAGCTGCACCTCTTGCTGCTAGCCCTGGTGCTGGTGCCCTGAGAGATGTTCCTCTCATGGGTTTTATACCCTAGCCCTGGCTGTCTCTGCCTTCTAGGTCAGTAACATAGTTGTATGTTTAGCATGTACTCAGTTTGGGTCATTATCATACTGAGAAGTGTCAATTTCAATTTTAAGAATGTAGTTAATTAGACAAAAGACCTCACTCAGGCATTCTAGCCTTCTAAGTCTGCTTTGAAGTTGGATGTTCATGTTATTTTTGCCTCAGGTTTAGCCAAAACAGGGCTAATGAATTTGGTGGCTTTTTATGATGGGATCACAGCATTGGTGGATAAAGGAAGAGCAGCTTACATTGTTTTCCTGGGCTTGTGCACTGTCCTGCAAGATACTCTGGTCTCTAAATTGGAAGGTTACTGATTTGATGGATGAACCACTTAGTGAATAAGGAAATGGCTAGATGGCCACTCTCAAAGAGTTGAGATCAATGGCACAATGTCCAAATTGAGATCTGTAACAAGTGGAATTCCTCTGGGATGGGTACTGAGACTGGTGCTGTTTAACATCTTTGTCAGTGACACAGACAGTGGGATTGAGTGCATCCTCAGCAAGTTTGCTGATGATACCCAGCTGTGTGATGTGGTTGACATGCTGGAGGAAAGGGATGCCATCCAGAGGGACCTTGACAAGCTGGAGAGATGGGCCCATGCCAACTTCATGAAGCTTAACATGGCAAAGTTCAAGATCCTATGCCTGGGTAGGGCGGGACAGAGCACAGGGCATGTAGGGCACAAACACAGGCTGGATGACAAGTGGGTTGAGAGTGGCACTGCAGAGAAGGACTTAGGGGTGCTGGTTGATGAGGTACTTGACAGGAGCTGGCAATGTGCTCTGGTGGCCCAAAAAAACAACTGTATCCTGGGTTGCATCAAAAGATGCATGTCCAGCAGGTCAAGGGAGTCGGTTTTGCCCTTTCCTTCTGCTCTTGTGAGACTCCACCTGAGGATCCCAGACTACTTTCATCCCTAAACTTGTGCAATCCCAGGATGCTCTTTCCCTGTAACCTGTAATGAATTCTATATCAACTCAGTCTTTAAGCTGATTTGAGGAGCTGCACCTGCTGACTCATATTTATACATTTCACATCCAGACAGTGGGGCTGATTGCTTATTCTGGGAGGAGTCAGGGCATGGGGGTCCTTTTCTTTTATCAAGTTATATATGTTCTCCTGCTTGGCATTGCACTTCTGTGCTCCTTTGTGCTTTTGTTTGTGGAGATAAGCCTTCATACACACAACCTGACATCTGTGTTTTCTACAAAATATAAATCAAGCTTCTTGTGTGAAGGAAGAAGATGGCAGCTGAGTCTCCTTTCAGTACTTAGAGGGAGAGAGATGGCAGTATAGTAAAAAAATGAGAACGCACAATGTGGAGTGAAGGAAGTAATTTACAGGAAGAGGAAAGTACAGTGGAGGAATCACCTATGGTGTTTTGCCCCACATTGAGAAGGAGGATAAGAGCAAGGAGACAGGAGAAGTGCAACAGATCAATTCTGTACGGAGACTGCAGTATGACACATCATGCGTAGTAAGAAACCAGGCTGTGCAAGCTGAGATATATTCCTTTTGATATACATGCCTGTGTGGTTACTCTCATGAAGTGCCACTGTAACCACCATTTTTCTGGTGGAATGTCTTCACTCCCTGGTTTGACCTCTTGTTAGTCTACCTAGTGCTCCTGAGATGCTCTTTCTACCGATTTTCCTCCTGAAAGATTGCACAGGTTGAAGCTTATACCTTAAAGTGGGGATCAATATCCCCCTAAACATACAAATAATTTTTGTGAGTTTGACACCATGACTGAAAGCACATTGCTGTGGAGAAGCTGTCATCATGTCTTTGGGACATTTTACCTTCAGTAACGTTCTTGGGGTAATATGGGAAATTACAGCAAACTCATTGCAGTAATTCATTAAAACTCATCTGAAATGATAGAATCATAGAATGGTAAGGTTGGAAGGAGACCTCAAAGATCATCTAGTTCCAACCCCCTGCCATAGGCAGGGACACCTCCCTGTCAGACAGAGGAGAAATTAAGCTATAGCATAAGCTGGTCTATGGCTGGGACAGCTTCCTCTTAGCCTGTATTCCTGTTTGCTGTAACTTTTGCAATTACAAATGAGATTTTCTTTCAAGGCTTTAGAAATACAAATTTTCTACACAATAATTTGTCTGTATAAATATTCTTCCTGACTGATGTTTAGAGAAACATTAATGTGCTTCTACCCAACTACCTGGTTTAGCTGCTGCACGTTTCTTCACCCTTTTCTTCCACATTATCTGTTTTTGTTTTCTCTATGTTCCAATATTCATTTACCTCTTTGTGGAGTGCAAGACCTTAACAGCACTTTTCCTTAGGATGATTATTTCCAGGATCCTTTTTATTCATACCCTCACCTCTCCTCTTAAGTTCTGTCATATCCAAATGTCTCAGCATCTTCAAATCTGTTACCTGTATTCCCCTCTGACACGTAACAGTTTAGTGTGCCAAGAAAGATCCTTTACCTGTGACCTTTTCTGCCACTACATCACCACTCTAATTATTTTCTCTACAACCTTTCTTTCACCTAGAAAGTCTCCCTCTCTTGTTCTCTGTGTCATGGTGATCTGCTTTCTGCTGGACCATTCCCTCATTGCACTAGGAGGGTAATGTTATGTATTCAGAAATATGCCACGTACTCATACAAACATGCAAGTGCAGTATTACAGACATAGAACTTCTTCCTGTGTGTTGTTCATCTTCTCTGAGCATCTGCTATGAATCATATCATATCTCTTTGAAGTTTTTTCAAGTTTCCAGTTTCTCTGAATTTGATTTTTCCAACAATTTCCTTTAAAAAAGCTTTTAATATCTCTCTTTTCCCTTTGAAATCTCCATTCTAAATCCCCATGTGTCTTGACTCTCATGTCCTTATCTTTTCCTGTCCAGGTTCTGGAGATCCTGTTATTTTTTGATTCCTACTTAGTGTTCCACATATTTTTCAAAATTTATGATACTGGGCTCATGATTTCACCTGCAAAGACTTTGATGATTACATTTTCCTGCTTTCCTTTTGTTGTGCATACTGCCAGTATAATGACTGTTTATCTCTCTATTTAGAACACTGATACTATTACCAAATTATCTCAGCAATGCAGCAACAAGCATTTGTCTCTTGTTTGAACCTTCAGCTAGTGAGTATCACCTTTCCATAACTCTGGCTTATATGTTTGTGTCTCATCTCAGCTATCTTTTTCCTCTTGCCTTCTTTCTTCCTATCTTAGCCTATGATCACATTTTAGTTTAGAACCTTGGCTCTCTAACTAGCTTTTAATCTTGTAATTCCATCTGAGATAAAACATTGTTAGACTGTATTCAAAACTCTCTTCAAATACATTTCTATGTAGCATCTATAACATCTTTATTCCTGCAAAATAGCAAAGCACAGCATACAGACATGCACTCACTTCAAGCATACCTTAAACAGAGTCACCTCCATAGTGGATTACTATGACTATTAAACAGCTCACAAACACCCTGCAAAAAATAATGGTGCATATGGATGCAATGTCTCATACCCAGTGTGGTGGTAGGGGTTTTTTTTGAATCTGGGTTATGAGTAAATTGTAATGAGGCCGATATAAAATATTAAATATTTTATTAACAAAAAAAA
>WBNM01025582.1:17567-33900 GCA_013399055.1 Ramphastos sulfuratus | reverse complement strand
TCTCCAGATTTAGATCCACACCTTTAGATTCAGATTTTGGTAGCCAAGCAATCAGTTTAATTTTATACTGGAAAGGATTTGAGTGAAGTGTTGGGTTTTGGTTTTGTTTTTTTGTTTTTTTTCAGATGCAGTTGTGTAAATTCAGTCTTCTGCTATTAGGGTACAACACTTCACACTGAAATGCTGACTGCTTGCAGCCACACATGAGAAATGTGGTCCTGCACAGGTAGAGAAACAGCAGGTGAGCTGTTGAGTGCACAACTTACCTTTGGCTTCTACAACTGTTACATTAGCATCTTTCTTATGCCCTTCCTCTGGGAATACTGGGTCCAAGGGCTCTGTTGTAACATCTGGAAAGAAGCAACTTAATTAATGTTGCAGATGTTAGCTGAAAGAGTAATTAATGTTGCAGATGTTAGCTGAAAGAGTTTAAAAATCATTAACATGTCAGGGTGGGAGGAGATGGAAGAGGCTGCCAGCTGCAAAGATGTGTGGTAGGTGCTNCTGGGCAACCTGTTCCAGTGTCTCACCACCCTCACTGCAAAGAACATCTGGCATGTCAGCATCCTTTTTAGCTTTTTAGACTCATCCAGGCTGGCACTGAACACCTCCAGGGAGGTTGTGGAGCACAGAAGACCTTCAGGGAGGTTGTGGAGCACAGAATCACCCAACGGGATCTTTGATCACGTTGGGTGATTCTGTGCTCCACAACCTCCCTGGGCAACCTGTGCCAGTGTCTCACCAACTCCTCTCATTTCAACTCCACTATCTCCTAGAAAAGTTGGAGCAGATGACTCTTAGGGTCCCTTCTGACCTGGCATTCTGAGATTCTTTTGCTTAGTTCTCTGCAGCATGGCCAACAATCCCAGACACTGCATCAATAACAGCAGGACTGTGTTGCTGCAGAATGGATTATGGAATAGCACAAGGAAAGTGCTAACTGCAGGGAAGCTTCCTGCTCACTAAGTTTTGAACCTGTGAGTGGCCTTGACAGTGAATGTGCCAGAGGATTTCTACTCAAAGTTAGGATTTTACTGAAATAAACCACCCCAGGCAAATATTTATAACTTACCTCTGGGAGAATTCTCCACTGGAGCTTTTGTTGGCTTCTCTAAAAGGAAGGGGAAAAAACAAACAAACTAACAAACAGATAAGCACAATTTCCTCACAAGCTTGACAGATCAAATGTGCTGAATGCAGTCCAACAACACCATCACCCTTCTGTCACAGATCCATAAAATGGTTTGGGTGGGAAGGGACATTCAAGATCATCCAGTTCCATGGGCAGGGACACCTCCAACTAGCCCACGTTGCTCAAGGCCTCATCCAGCCTGGTCCTGAACACCTCCAGGGAGGTTGTGGAGCACAGAAGCACAGAATGTGATCAAAGATCACATTCTGTGCTTCTGTGCTCCACAACCTCCCTGGCCAACCTGTGCCAGTGTCTCCTCACCCTCCCTCTCTGTGCTCCACAACCTCCCTGAGCAACCTGTGCCAGTGTCTCCTCATCCTCCCTCTCTGTGCTCCACAACCTCCCTGGCCAACCTGTCCCAGTGTCTCCTCACCCTCACTGTCAAGAATTTCTTCCTCATCTCCAGCCCAAATCTCCCCTTCTCCAGCTTCAATCCATCCTGTCTCACCCTAGCACTACAAGCCCTTGTCAAAAGTCCCTCCCCAGATTTCTTCCTTCAGGCCCCATTTGAGATCTCAAGTTCTGCATAAAAATCCTCTGATAATCCAGAAGCCACAAGGCAAAGAGCTACAGAGATTGGAGACTGAGATTGTTTTCCCCAGGACTTGCATACATTTAAAGATGTCTCTCTCCCACCAGACCTTCCCAGTGAAGCCAAGCAAGATTTTTCCCTGTTACTTCACTCTCCTCATGCCTCCTCTTGGGGCCTGGGAGCAGCCTGGATCTTACATTTGCAGAATAACTTCTTACCTAGGGAGTATTTGCAAATGAAGTTATTTTTCATGTTGCATCTGTCATCATTCCACTGGAACATGTAAGGCCCTCCAACACCTGCTGGGGCAGATGGCTGATGGTACATCACAACACAGATCTCACTGCCACAGGATGGCTCATCCACATACCAGTTCCTAAGAGATACAACAAATGTGGCAAGGAAGACTTGAGGCCACTTGCTGTGGGCCAGCAGAAGCTCAGGTGGGCACAGAGCACACAGAGGGCAGAATAAAATAGAATTACAGCTCAGCACACCCCACTTGCCCCTCACCACCTGCTTCTACTGTGTAAAAGTAGGAACAATAACAAAATAATGATTGAAGGTGTTCTTTTTGGAATGCTTAGTTTGGGTTGGAAAAGCCCTCTAAGATCATACCAGTCCAACCATCAACCCAACACCACCATGGCCATTAAACTGTGTCCCAAAGTGTCCACACATTTCATGAACACCTCCAGGGACAGGGACTCCACCACCTCCCTGGGCAGCCTGTTCCAATCCCTGACCACTCTTGCAGCAAAGACATTTCTCCTCATCTCCAATCTAACCCTCCCCTGGCACAATTTCAGACCATTTCCTTTTCTTCTCTTGCTGCAAGGGAGAAAAGCCCAATCCCCACCTCACTGCAACCTTCTTCCAGGCACTTGTGGAGAGCAATGAGGCCTCCCCTCAGCCTCCTCTTCTCCAGACCAAGCAATCCCAGTTCCCTCACAGCTGCTCCTCCCCAGCCCTGTTCTCCAGACCCTTCATCAGTTTTGTTGCCTTCTCTGGACATGCTCCATCAGCTCAATGCCCTTCTTGGAGTGAGGGACTCAAAACCGAGCCCAGTATCTGAGATGTGACCTCACCACATCTCACATTGTGCCACCACATCTCAGATTGTGCCCAGTACAGGGGCACAATCACTGCTTTACATGATTGCTTTGAGAGACTCCTTTCTGACTGCTAAGGGCAGGTGACAGTCCCTGACCAGGCTGCTTTCCAGACTGCTTTTTCCACAGGCACCTACCGGAACTTGGATGTGCTACCATCCGACCAGGAGTAGAGGTTCTGGCACTCTGTGCTGTTGTCTACCTCTTCTTTTTTCCTCCTAAGCCCTATCCAAAAATCTCCATCAGAAGCTAAGAGGCTCTGAATGAATTTTTCGATCAGTCTTTGCTCTGCTGCTGTTTCCACGCTGAGGAGCTGGCCGCGGTCAGCCCTGCAGGCATTGTCTGCTTCTTCATAGCTCACCCTGCGCCAGGCGTCGTGAAAATAAACGATCTTGTAGCAGGGCTGCTGAGTGCCACCTCGGCACACCCTCTGCCCTGCAGGCATGGAGAGAAACCAGTCACAGAAACCGTGCCTCTTGGTACCAGAGCAAAGGCTCATCACAGCTCACAGGTGTCAGGGCTTGGAAGGGACCCAAAGAGATCATCCAGTCCAAGCCCCCTGCCAGAGNGTGCCCCTGTGGGACAGAATTGTGCCCCTGTGCCCAAAGGGCCAGTGGCATCCTGAGGTGCATCAAGGAAAGTGTGGCCAGCAGGACTAGAGAGGTTCTCCTCCCCCTCTGCTCTGCTCTAGTGAGACCACACCTGGAATACTGTGTCCAGTTTGGGGCTTTGCAGTTCAAGAGAGACAGGGATCTGCTGGAGAGAGTCCAACAGAGAGCTATGAGGGTGGTGAAGGAACTTGAAGACCTCTGCTGTGAAGAAAGACTGAGAGACCTGGGGCTGGTTAATCTGAAGAACATTAAGAGGGGATCTTATTGATGTCAGTAAACATCTGAGGGGTGGGTNCCAGGCAGTGCTCAGTCCCCTAATTTGCTTGAGTTCTGCACTGTGGGAAGACAAAACACAGCTAAAATCCCTGCACTATGGCAACTCCAAGCTTCTCCAACTGCTCCTAACAGCTGAAGTTGCTCTGCACAGCACCATTCTTTCATGTCCTGCACTTTCCAGCTCCCTCATGAATTTTATGCAGATTGAAGACCCTAAGAGTCACTAAGCACCAGTACAGACTAGAGGTTGTCCTGCCCCAAAGCAGCTCTGTGGGGAAAGACCTAATGAACAGTTAGGCTCTCCATGGGACAGCAACGTGCCCCTGTGGGACAGCAACGTGCCCCTGTGGGACAGCAACGTGCCCCTGTGGGACAGAATTGTGCCCCTGTGGGACAGAATTGTGCCCCTGTGCCCAAAGGGCCAGTGGCATACTGAGGTGCATCAAGGAAAGTGTGGCCAGCAGGACTAGAGAGGTTCTCCTCCCCCTCTGCTCTGCTCTAGTGAGACCACACCTGGAATACTGTGTCCAGTTTGGGGCTTTGCAGTTCAAGAGAGACAGGGATCTGCTGGAGAGAGTCCAACAGAGAGCTATGAGGGTGGTGAAGGAACTTGAAGACCTCTGCTGTGAAGAAAGACTGAGAGACCTGGGGCTGGTTAATCTGAAGAACATTAAGAGGGGATCTTATTGATGTCAGTAAACATCTGAGGGGTGGGTGCTGCCAGGCTCTTTTTGGTGGTGCCCAGTGACAGGACAAGGAGCAACAAGTACAAGGTGGAACCCAGGAAGCTCCACCTCAACATGAGGAGAAACATTTTTGGTGTGAGGGTGCTGGAGCCCTGGAGCAGGCTGCCCAGAGAGGTTGTGGAGTCTCCTTCTCTGGAGATTTTCAAGGCCCATCTGGATGTGTTCCTGTGTGACCCTGCTCTGGCAGGAGGGTTGGACTGGATGACCTCTGGAAGTCCCAATCCCTAACATTCTGTGATTGTAGAGTTCCTTACAAAGAGGCAGTGCAGTGTCACAGAGAAAGCTGTTGTGTAACCTCTTAAAAAACAGAGTTCATTTACAAGGCTTCAAAAGGGAGGCTTTTAAAAATTATTAAAGAACCTAAATGGCTAAAATTAGAGATCTACAAGCAGAGATAATAAATTTCTCAGCTAGGGTAGATGTAGGAGTCCATATGGCAGGGTATCAAGATGTGTTCACACAGTCCAATTCTAAGCACTGCTCTGCACTGTTAGGTTGCCGACTGCCCAGGAAGTAAACAATGTCTGTTTTTAGGCTCTCAGAAGCCAAGGACCTCCTTGTGCATGCAGCAGCACAGCTTATTTTGATTAGAAGGAAACTAAAGATCAAAGTGAAGAGATACATAATCTAAAATGATGCCTTTGGGTGTTTCTCAGTAGAAGAGCCCCAATATTTAGGCTGTAGAAACAAAATTTTGTTTCCCTCAGTAAATATTTCTTTGCAGACACAATCTGCTAACCTTCCTGTTTGTACAGATGGAAACAAAAATAATTAGCAACATTTGGAATGTGCTCAGAACAAATGGGATGTGAGGACAGGCCATTAGAAACCCCTCCATGGGATATATGCTCACTTTTCCTTAATCTTATAGAATCAGAAAATGCTTTAAGTTGGAAGGGACTTCTTAAGGTCATCCAGGCCAAGTCCCCTGCAGTGGGCAGGGACACTTTCAGCTACATCAGACTGCTCAAAGCCCTGTCCAGCCTGACCTGGAATGTTTTCAGGGGTGGGTATCCATCACCCCTCTGGTCAATCTGTGTCTTACCACTCTCAGTGGAAAAATTTTCTTCCTCAGATCTAGCCTGAATCTTCCCTCTTTTAGTTTAAAACCATCACCCCTTGCCCTGTCACAACAGGCCCTGGTAATGCTGTCCCCATCTTCCTTACAGGCTCCCTGCAAGTACTAAAAGGCCACAAGAAGGTCTCCCTGGGGCCTTCTCCAGGCTGAACAACCCCAGCCTATCCTCACAGCAGAGGGGTTCCAGCCCTTAGATCATTTTTGTGACTCTCCTGTGGACCTGCTGCAACAAGTCCATGTCTGTCCTGTGCCCAGGACTGCAGGTGAGGGTCTCAGCAGAGCAGGTGGGCAGAATCCCCTCCCTCCACCTGCTGCTCAGGCTGCTGGGGATCAGCCCAGGACAAGGTTGGCTTCTGGCATGTGAGAGCACATTGCCACCTCAGCTCCAGCTTTTCACACACCAGTACCCCCATATATATTTTCCCACCTATTTGTGCATGGCCACTCTAAGAGGGGGAATTAAAGCACATTTCTTACTGGAGTTTTGGAACTCAGAATCACAGGCTGCTAACATTTTACACACAAATGAAAACCACAATTCCAAAGCACTATTTCAAAGCATATCTCTGGGCACAACCTGTGTTGCTCTTGGTAGCTTAACACTCATGCTTGGTGAAAAATGCCAAAACCTCTTACCTCTTCTGAGAGATATATCCACTGCTGTTGTGAAAGGCATAAGAGAAACACAGCACATTGTTACTATAGACCTGCAGCAGCTCTCTAGAACCGCTGTCACAAACTGCACTGCAGTTCTTTCCTGACACCCAGCACATTTTCCTCCCCCCCATTAACCAGCAGAAAATCTGTCTCAGTAGCCAAACTTGCCCAGGCTTTCACCTAAGGAAAAAAATTATTGTAGTTGCTCTTCACTACTGATTGGGTTCCTGAGTGGACTTTAGATAACAGAGAGCAATTGATGTGCAGCTCTAAGCAGTGCTGAAAGGGCTCCTTGTATTCTCTCCTTATCCCCTTAATGCCTACATAGGATCTGCCTCAAAGCCTTCTGACTTCAGTGAGCCTT
Organism: Ramphastos sulfuratus; assembly: GCA_013399055.1. NCBI lineage: Eukaryota > Metazoa > Chordata > Aves > Piciformes > Ramphastidae > Ramphastos > Ramphastos sulfuratus. The sequence goes on along the minus strand of WBNM01025582.1, from coordinate 27,332 downwards.
GGAATGCAAGACTTGGGATGAGTCAACTACACTGAGAAGTAAAAAATTCCTGAGAAGAAATCCATTTCCAAGCTGGCAGCTGAGCTCTCTAACTCATTCCCACAAAAGTCCTAATGCAGAATTCAAAGTGTATTTATAGATAGAATAAAACTATTTTAGCTTCCTTTGGACTAACACAAACATCCCATAGCTTTCTGTTGAGCATACCAACCAGACTGGCTGTTTTGTGCCCTAATCCCAGGCTACACTACTTAGTTTTGGATGCTACACCCAAAAGTCCTGCTGGTCCAACCTTTAGCTGCCACGGGTCTGCTCCTATAAAAGCTGTCTGCACAAAACCAGAACAGGCATAACCAAAAGAGACTCTGCAAGAGGAAAGTCAGCGAGTGTTGGCTGCACACTCAGCCAGGCTGGCGATTGCCACCGAGGGTCGGATGACAAAAGCACTTCTGCTAGCCGAGGCAGCATTTCAAAATGCCTAAACCCGAGGGGGAAGCTCAGCAGAGACGACGGAAGAGTTTCCCGTGGGAAAAACAAAATGAACCTGGACTATCGGCGAGACCCCTTCGCCCCAGCCCGTCCGCAAGGGTACTCCCCCACCCCAGGCGGAGGATGCGGAGGTGTCCCCGCGGCAGGGCCAGCTCCCGGAGGAGTCAGACAGGCAAAATCCCTGCTGCCCGTCGAGCAGACACTGCCTCCGTCGCGGCGGCTGCCTCGGCATCCGAACCCCTCCAGAGCAAGGGGGGAGCTACCGGCGGAGCTGCCGTGCCCCGTTGGAGCGGGTTGCGAGCCCCGCGTCCGGCTGCCCTCGCCGCCCGGCACCCGCCGAGCCCGTTCCGCTTACCGCTGAGCAGCCGCGTCCCGGCAGCCCAGCCCAGCGCAGCGGCGCCCAGCAGCGCGCCCAGCAGCGCGCCCAGCAGCATCGTCCCGGCTCCGGCGGCGTGCGCGGAGAGCTGCGCTGCCCGCACCGCCCGGCCCCATGCGAGCGCCCACGGCAGAGTGCCGGGAGAGAGGGCACCGAGAGGAGGCAGCGAACGGGGAGGAGCTGTGGCCTCGGCCCTCCCTGCGCTCTGGGCCAGGGGGCCGGGCCTGGCTCGGCTCCCATGCGGGTGGGAGGCGGCAGCGGCGAAGACCTGCGGCCGGAGCCTGGGGAGGGGACCCGCGGCCGGAGGAGGGGGAGCGGAGCAGCCTCCCTCTCTGCACAGCCCAGCTCCGCCAAGCCGCACCTCTTCCAGCGGCCCTCGTTCTCGAGGATCCCCCTCTGCCACCCTTCACAAACCTCATCCCTTCTGCGTGTTTCGCCCCGCTCCAGCTTGGTAATTGCCCTGTTCCACAGGTAAACGACGAGGAAACATCCTCCACTCACCACAGCCTATGCGTGATGGAAACCACAGCCGTGGTCCCGGGCAGGTGACCCTCCCGGGAACGATGTGCAGCTGCCCTTAGGAAATTGCTTCGGGGCTGAAAACCCAACACAGGAACTTTGCTTCAGACATTAATAAATGTTTCCTGCTGGCTGGGAAGCTGATGTGCACCTGCTGCTGGGATCGCTGTCTCTCTAGCGAAGATTTTCTTGGCTCAGCCCTGAGGAGCTTTTTGCAGGTTCCAGAGAGAGGCAGAGCACCAAAATGAGTGCACGCAGGAGCTTTAAGAGCTCCAGTTTCTGCTCAAACACTCTCTGGGGTCCATGTTTTAAAACAGTCATGATTTTATGAAATACTTTAAACCTAGACCAACTCTTGTGGTTAATTATCACAGATACACAGGTTGCATCAGGTTGGAAGGGACCCTCCAAGGGCATCTTGTCTGACCCCCCTGCAGGCAGCAGGGACAGCTCCAGCTGGAGCAGGCTGCACAGGGCCACAGCAAGGCTGAGCTTGGATGCTTCCAGAGATGGAGCCTCAAGCACAGCCCCAGGCGACCTTTTGCAGTGTCTCACCACCCTCACTGTGCAGAACTTCCTCTTGATGTCCAACCTAAATCTCCCCTGCTCCAGTTTCAAACCATTGCCTCTCATCCTATCACTCGAAGCCTTTCTAAAGGGTCCCTCCCCAGCCTTCCTGTAGGTCCCCTTCAGACACTGAAATGCAGCTCTAAGATCTCCTTGGAGCTTTTTCCTCTCGAGGCTGAACAGCCACTGTTGTGTGTTTGTAGGACAGATTCATCCTAAATGTGCTGTTTTGCCTGGAGGACAACTTCACATGAACAGAACAACAAAAGATACCCCTAGCAATAGTAAAGAGCTTGGGGTTTTTATGTGCTAATATGGTCAGAGAATAAAACTCATCTGGGTTATTGTGTCAGAAGGAAGGAGACTCCTGTTTTGTTTCAGGCCCAGCTTTAATGCACAAGGTTTGGACAAAGCAGATGGACTTAGCTCAGCAATTTAGTAAACTTTGAGAAGGAGAAGTGCATGATATGAACCAACTTAAAAGCTTAAATAAGGGGGAAGAAGAAAGGAGCCTTTTATGTCTGAAATGGATCCATCATATCGTCTGAAATCTTGTTTTCCAAGTTACTTCTCAAATCACTGCACTTATCAGCCTTAGAATTTCAGTTCTGCTCTCTACTGTTGAGTAATGAAATTGTATTAATTAGGAGATTAGGAGATGTAGCCCTTCAGAAGGACAGATGTTTAACCTTCAGCTGGGGTAAAACCTCATCTGTCTCTGCTTTGTATCTGGTGAATTATAGCTGAAGGAAAGAATTGCCTTAATATAATACAGACCTCTTATTCCTGACTTTTATTCTCCTGATAAACATCCGGCCAGGCCCAGCAAAACCATTACAAATCAGTAAATCTAGAGTTTGCTACTGATAGTAATAAAAATAAAAATGTGGAGTTCTTCCTTTTCATCCCTCAAATTTAGATTATGAGAGGTTTTTAGGGAGGGGAGCTTCTGAAAGCTGCAGCCAGGGTAATAACTTTGTTATCAACCAAGTTTTAGTGTTTCAGTGGACAGAAACCTTAGAGGAAAGAAGCAATTAAGAATAGGCATGGTGTAAAGATTCCTTTGGTATATTAAACTGAGAAGCTGAGATGTGTAGCTGCATTAAAATTGGTTTACTGAGTAACTGAGGTCTCTTTATTGGGTACCTCTACAGAAAATACAGAGCCATCAGCAAAGTGCTGCCACAGTCCTCAGTGCCACTCCAACAGCACTCTGGTCACTGCTTCTGCTCTATTTCCCTTCTCAGTGCCACGTTTTTGAGGTCTCAAGACTATTTGCAGTGTTCCCTATCTGCCTCTGCAGCCAACTTCAGTTCCTGTCTCCTCCCACAGCCATCTCCACATTTCTGTGAAAACTTTGATGTACTAAGACAGCTTGCAAGGGCTAGTGGAAATGGATGCAAGCTGCACCAGGGGAGCTCCAGGATGGATATTAGGAAATATTTCTTCACTGAAAGGGTTCTCAAACATAGTGCCCAGGGCAGTGATGGAGTCACCACCCCTGGAAGTCTTTAAGTGCCCTATGGAGCTGGTGCTTAGGGACATGGTTTGGTGGTGACCAAACCACGTAAAAAGTCTCTTCCCAGCTTTTTTTGTAGCTCCCTTCAGGTACTGAAATTAGCTAATTAAAAGAAGCATTTCCAACAAATTTATTTACTGCCAGCCTGTGAAATAACTCTGTTAATGCAGCTAAGCTTTCCTGTCCCTGTTCCACTGCAGAGACACAATTCAGTTCCTGGATCCACGCAGCAGAGCTTCTGCACTTCGCTCTCCCTGGGGACATGCTGCAGAAAGAGAATGTCTGAATCAGTTCTGAGACCTGGCTCTGAACAGTAAGTGACTGATAACAGTGCAAACATCATTCTTATTTCATTCCATGCCTTGATTTTAATTTTCTTAGACTTACATGAGGCCTAGAGCACAGCCTGCAGTTGTAGAAAGCAATTCACTCACAGAAATTAATCAGTCAGCTTCACAGCTGCCAGATGCCAGAGGCTGCAAAACTTTGCTGCCTGTTCCTGGGGAATTTTAAAAACCTGAAGAGAAGATCCAGGGAACTGTTGCTAGCTTCAGCCAGAATTCAGAGAGAAGGCCAAGCCATGATAATGGATGAGATGCATTTTGGAATTATTAACTGGGAAAGAGGGATTGCTGACTTGCAGGGAAGACTTGCAGACCTCAGCACCTTTCTGCACCTCTTGCAGATTGCTCTCATCTGGCCTGCTTCCCAAACAGAGGCTTTTCAGTAAAAATGGGGAATGTTTTACTGCAATGAGGAAAAGAAAAAGCATAATTAAAGAGGCTAAAAATGTTACTGCTATATTTAATGCTGATTTGTCTTAGTTTCCATTCCTTGTGTGAATGGTGTTCATGGTATGTATGTGGAACACTCAACAGGGGGCTTCAGCAGAAGTTTATATCAGTGTCTCAATAGCAACCACAACTGTTCTCTGCATCTTCTGCCTTGTTTGGTTGAGTTGGAGAAACTCTAAACTTGATCCAACCCCAGTTTTGCAGCAGATGAACCTCAGTGACTTGGATCCCATGTCACTTGCTTTGCTTCTTTCCATGGTGAGTTTAATCCTTGAGACGCTGCACAAACCTGCGTTTGTAGCATGCTAAAATCTTATTGATCCTGCAGTAAGCATTAACCAAAGTGCTGAGTGGATGGTTGGTTGCTTGCTGGATTGAAGTTAGCTTTTGTAAAACTCCACTAAGTCAGTCTGTGGAGTCTAGATGGAGCTGACTCCACTAGGTCAGCTCTGTGCAGCCCAGAAGGATCCAACCTGAAAGGCACAACACGATCCCAGCTATGGCTTCGTTTGGAAAGACAGCACCACCTGCAAACTCAGCACTGGGGCTGTCTGCTAAAATCCACAGTTCTGCAGCTAAGTACTCTCTAAAGAAACTGAAATGCCTCAGTCTAGCAGTTCTTGAATGATACCTGTCTAAAAAAAATACCCCTAAGCCCTGTCCCTGAGAGACAGGCTGAGGCAGATGCATTCCATGGAAGCTGATTTAACAGCCACCCACTACCAAATTTCCCGCACCTCTCACTCAATGAACTCTTGGCACAGCTGCTGCTGGGCACAGGCTAATGGAGAAGATCTATTAATTACTGAGACAACTAAGAACTAAAACTCATGCTTTAAGCTGTGCTTCAGTGTCTCTATGCCAGGGGTTTTTTTGTTTTTTTTTTTTTTTGGTGTGTGTTTAAGTGCATGCGGCATTGGTGGATTTTTTTTTTCCCTATCCAAAACGATCCACTTCTGAATCTGGGCACTCTCAGTTGGCTACTTGCAGATACTAAATCAGAGCAGACATTATATGCTTACTAGGAAGAAATTAAATACACACCCTACTGCTTTCAGCCCTGAAGAAATTAAATACACAGCCTACTGCTTTCAGCCCTGCCCCAGGGAGTAAATTTCAGCTAACCATCAAGAAATAGGCTGCATCATACAAACCACACCATGGGCCAGGGCCAGGCAATTTTCATTATTGTTCATCAAGTTCCTTCCAAAGTCTCAGTATTCCACCAGCTGACATGTGGGGATGGAAATATTTAGGGAGGAAAAAAAAAAGAGTTGGATCAGTGATTCTTTACCTGCTGAAGATATTTTTCTTCTCCTTTGGTTTTAGCATCCAGAGCTTATTGGCTTACTCCTGAGTTAATTTCTCCCAGAAACCTAGGCAACAAAGGTTTAGCAAGCTGGAGACATGCACTGCTTCATACTTGCTTCTAGAAAGCTGTGCTGGGAAGCAATACTTCTCTCTGAGAGGTAAAATCACATTAAAGGTGCTGCAGTTTCAAACCTCCCTCATCCTATCACTCCAAGCCCTTCTAAACAGTCCCTCCCCAGCCTTCCTGTGGGTCCCCTTCACACACTGACATTTCCATTGAGATGTCTTCCAGACCTTTTTACCTGGCTGTGTGGCTAGTGATTGTTACTCTTGGCAATCAGCTAACTACACTGCCTAGTAACTAGGCTGATGGAAGAGGCAGCTCCTACATTGATGAAGACTGTTGTGGGTTTGGGTTTTTCTTTCCTTTTTGAACAGAACCTCTCAGAGCAGTTTCTAGCCCTCAAGCATTTTCTCCATTGTGTTTTTCTTGAATGTTAAGTAAAGTGGTAAGAGTAAAGCACATTTATAGCATCCGGGGAATATATTTCATCATTGTTCAAAATCCCCTTTCCTTACTAGTTTCTTACTTCACAGATTCACAGCATGCATCAGGTTGGAAGGGACCTAAATCCCCTTCCCCTACGAGCTTCTTACTTCACAGAGTCACAGCATGCATCAGGTTGGAAGGGACCCTCAAAGGTCATCTTGTCCAATGCCCTGCAGGCAGCAGGGACACCTCCAACTAGAGCAGACTGCCCAGGGCCACATCAAGGCTGATCTTGAATGTCTCCATGGATGAAGCCTCAACCACAGCCCTGGGCAACCTGTTGCAGTGTTTTACTACTCTCATTGCTCACAATCCCCTTGTTAAATAAAACATTAAAGCTAAAGAAAGATTCTTTTCCCCATAGCTGACAGATAAACTGAAGGGCAGAACCACAACAATTCTAGCTCAGGCTTGGTGCATGACCAACTGAGGACACAATAAAGCTTTGTGTGGCCAAGCAGTGTAACACCACAGGCAGCATTCTCTTGCTCCAGGAATTTTCCTAAGGATTTTAGCACCAACTTCAAGTAACCAAGTAACTTTTCCCTTGCTATTGCCAAACTCTTCTGCTGGACAGCTCGAATTCTGGGAATCCAGCTGCAAATGAACAAAGATTGTTAATGATTTCCCACCAGGAATCTGGAGGTTGTAAGGAAGTTGTCACAGTGCAGGTTTTTTGCTGTACTGAGGTTGTAGCATGGAATCCTGTGCCTTGTTTTGATGGCAGTGGAGTTAGTGATTGTGAAGCAGTGGAGACAATCAGCTAACTACACTGCCTACAAACCAAGCACTGCTCTTGTGGCAAGGTCCTGGGCATTCAAACCTAAGGAAAAAAAAAAGGCACTTCTGTGAACATACTTTTAGCTCCTCAAATGCTCTTATAACAACAGGTAATTAACAAAAATGGAATTAACAGCATTGGTAATATCAGCCCTGGTGTTATTCTGCTAAATCAAAAGTCTTTATACCACAGAATCACAGAATGTTAGGGGTTGGAAGAAACCTCAAAAGCTCATTGAGTCCAACCCCCCTGCCAAAGCAGGAACACCCAGCACAGGTCACACAGGAACACACTCAGATGGGTCTTGGAAGTCTCCAGAGAAGGAGACTCCACAACCCCTCTGGGTAGCCTGCTCCAGGGCTCTGTCACCCTCACACTGAAAAAAAAGTTTTTCCTTATGTTTACATGGAAATATCACAAATTAATTGTTCTTAATAATTAAACCTTGGGGTAAATCTGTCACAAAAAATCATTTAGAATCATAGAATGGTAAGAAGGAGGAGACCAAAACCAAAGCAATGCAACACTGACATGTAAATGATTGCAATGCACCACAATGGAAGTGAGAAAGTTCTTGGCATGCAGTCCTGGCTGCACAAATGTGGACCTGAGTGGAGCTGCATGCAGAGATGGAAGCTGCAAATTTGGGCCAAAATGTCCAACACAAATGATGTTTTACTTGGTCTACAGATCAGTGCACACATCACAGTGACTTATCCTTGGTTGTCTCACTGGGGTGCAATTCTCCCAGAAAAACAGATTGTGCTGCCAGTCAAATGTCAGCCTGCTCAAACCTTTTACACTCANAGCAAATCTTTGCTCCAGAACAAAACTGAATCACAGAATCACAAACCAGTTTGGGTTTGTGGTAGCTGAAGAAATCAGCAAATCTTTGCTGCAGAACCAAACTGAATCACAGAATCACAAACCAGTTTGGTTTGGAAGGGACCACCAAAGGTCCTCTAGTCCAATCCCTCTGCAGTGAGCAGGAACATCCTACCTCCAGATCAGGTTGCCTAGAGCCTTGAATATGTGTAAGTTATACCTTGTGTCTAATGCAAGTGTATGCAACTGCTAATGTGATAAACCAATCTATCAGGCAGTCGATGAGGGCTCCAGGATGTGGCTGGATGTTAGCAAGAAGTTCTTCACAGCAAGAGTGATTGCCCATTGGAATGGGCTGCCTGGGGAGGTGGTGGAGTCCCCATCCCTGGAGGTGTTTACAAGGAGTCTGCCTGAGGCACTTGGTGCCATGGGTTAGTTAATTAGAAGGGTTGGGTGATAGGTTGGACTCGATGATCTCAGAGGTCTTCTCCAACCTGATTAATTCTATGATTCTGTGATCTGCAACTGAGACCTTTGCAGGCTTTCACCCTGAAGTGTTTCACTGTTAAAATGCATAAAAAAGCTTTCAGGACTTACCCTGGAGAAGCTTATCTTGTGATGATCCTGCTCCTTCCCTCGCCATCTCCTTCCCTTTTCCATGGCTAACACAGCAATCTCTTCACTCAGCACCCAGAAATCTTTCACTGGCAGAAGTGCCTCTGAGGATGGTTTCTTGGGTGGTCCCTGGGTGCTCATCTCTTCCCCTGGGACTGCTGGCTTGGAGTGTCTCCAGTCTGGGCTGTGGGTCAGCCCCACGCCTCTAACCTTTGTGTACACTCTGTTGTCATGGTCACTCAGCAGAGGCTGAGCATGGAGGCTGGACTGGTGCTCTGAAGCATGCAGGTGGCTCCTGCCATAGGAAGCTTTGTTGCACAAGAGGTTTCTATGGGCAAAGTCAATATGGAGCACAAAGGGAGTTCCACCCTTGTGCTATGGACAAATGGTTGTGTCATGGATATCTAAGGTGATCCAGGCTTTGGCAGTCCAGGCACACAGCCTCAGGCTGGTATCAGGACACTGGGGCTGCAGCCTGCTTTTATTCACACCAGAAATCCAGCTGCCATGGGAAGAGGCCCCCAGACAGACAGCCTGGGAAAGGATGAGTCCTGTGCCCTGGCTCTGAGCTGCAGCAGGAGGCAGAGGTTGGACATCTACATCCAGTGGTGATCACATCACCTCTCTGTTCCTTGGGGGCCTGGCCAGACATTTCCCTCTGCTTGCTCTCTACCTGTCCTCTCACTGCCTTGCATTTCAGCTCTTCTTTGCTCTTTTCTTCCTCACAATCACCTCCAACACAACCCCATCCTGCCACCACATCTGTTTGGAGGGACAGAAGTCAGCCAGATCAGTCTGTATGGATCAGGACAATGCTGACTGTCCCCACTTTAAGTTGTCCTTTGCGCCTTGTTCTGCACTGCCCCTTTTTGTGCTAGGACATCTCAGGAAATAACTCAACATTTTATGGGGTTTATATCAAGAGTTTTGAACTTCAGCTGCTTACCTGGGGGGATTGTCTCTCATCCATCATCCACAAAAGCCAAATGGCTTGGAGGAGGAAGGTTGCTACTATCGAGCTGCACTTTGTCTTGTTCCATCTACTCCATCCTTTAAAGCAAGAAAACTGCAACGAGTTCTGCAGAGGTGACTGTCCCCAGCAGTGTGTTTAGGGAAGCAGTGTTTGCTCTTGGGTTGGCCTGCAGTTACTAGAGAAACTGTCCCTGACACAGTTTCCCCTTTGTAGTTCATGTCTAGACTTGCCTGGTGGCCCAGGAGACCCACAATTTAATCTGGCTAAGAATGCTGGTGTTGAGTTAGGAGCCTGATCTGAATCCCACTGAAACCTTTGGGCAGGCTCCTGTTGATTTCAGCCAGCTCTGGATCAGTCCCATGAATGTCCATGCACTGCAATGCAGTGGTTTGGGTTTGCAGTGGTTTGGGTTTGCATGGTTTGGGTTTGCATGGTTTGGGTTTGCA